>VDFB02061164.1:41861-168935 GCA_007258455.2 Sequoia sempervirens | reverse complement strand
GTGGGAGAGAGTGAAAGAGTGTGGAAGATAGGGTGGGAGTGGGTCTACGCTATAAATATTTTAAAAAACTAATTTTATTATAATGCGAGCGTGTTATTAGTAAATAGAGAGATGGCCATTTAGCAAGAAATAATGTGCTCACATTATAACGCGAGCACATTTTTTATTGCCCTAGAAATTGTAAAAATACACAATATACCCATGATATTGGCCCACATTCTGCATATTCTCCTGGTTCTACACATGCTCTGACAAAAAGTAGCTTTTTGGTGATTAAGTGAAGTGTGCATGCATGATTTTTAGATTCCACCACCTTTTTCATGATATTTCCATCACCTTTGCATGAAATAGCAGATTTTTCACATTGAAAGGCATATAATATGAATTCAAGTTTGAATTACAGTGATAGCTGATATACAATTGAAGTTTGGAGGGGAACAAGCTTTTGAAAAAGTCAAATTTTTGAGGAATTTAAGGAAAGAAGAAGCAAAGGCTACATAATTGGGTAGAACTCCTCCATTTTAAACTTTGTTTTTTTAGGTATGTGAAGTCTTTGTACATTTTATTTCATTCTATTATGGATTGCTTTCATTTTTGTTGTTTATCTTATTCCATATTGATCAAATTGTTTGTTTGTCATGTTACAACCTTATGTTGTCAATGGAAATTTTAAATTACACAATTCTATACACTTTCCTATTACATTTGTAAACCACATCTCTTTGAGGCATTTTGTTAAATTTAACAAAATTGACTTTCTTTGTGTGTGCTTCCAAAGCTTTCATTGAGGTATTTTGTCAAACAATTATACAAACCAGCTGGTTGCCTTGTCTATGCTACCAAATTTTCCATACATGTCTCTAAAAAATTGGAATATACTCCTAATGCATGCTCAAATAGGTTTCCAATACAAAACCCCTCAATTTGTTCATAAATATCTAGGGTTTTCTATATGTCATAACTCCAAGGCCTTCCTAATGCAGAGCCAAGGTGAAGATTAACTCATAACAACCTAATGTCAATTCAAAAAAACAATGAACTCTTCTTGAAAACACCTTCAATCTACCAAGCATCAATTCACCCTCAAGGGTCTCAACCCTTCAAATTTGCAAAACAACACCAAACCTCCCCCAAGGCCCTAAAAAAGTTTCTCAACATGCCAATGATGACAATTTAGCAATTTAAATGAAATCTCAAAGTCAGATTCATCATAACCTTCAAAAAATCACCTTTGAACACTAGCCTTCCTTGTAGTATTGGGAAACCTATTTTTAAGCCTTTTGTCTAAATCTTTCCAAAACACCTGAGAAATAAAACACGAATTCAAGCACCCATTTTGGATTTATTGAACATATCAAATATTGATGTAGACAAGGTGGAGAAACACAACAACCAACCTAATTTGATCAAATGCATGCAAATAAATAACCTTCAAAACTTCATTCTCCCAAACTGCCCAAAACAATATCCTTTGCTTTCTAGGTCTCAAAATTCATCCAATGGACCTATCTTTTAGAGAATGCCATAAAAGTTCCAACACATCATCCATTTAGCATCCACTTAGATCCCAAGTATAATGCCCAACAAATCACATAAGTTTCCCTTGCAACAGTATGGAGTTTCAATAGGCTACCCTGCCCAAAGGCTACTAAATTAGCCCTGTTTAACAAAGGAGGTCCCTCTTAAAGACTCTTTTTTTAATCCAAACTAATGGATAGTCATTTGATATGTTCTAAAACAACAAAATACATGGTTAGTTCCCAGTCACAAACATTCTAAAGTGTTGTCTCAGCAAACCCTTCTTTTACTTGCTAAAACCCAAGGGTTTATTGAAAGTCATATTCCCAAGCCTTTCTAGACCCCCAAAAAGAATCAAACACCTTCCAAATACCCTAAAAAAACTTAAAAGATCATTAGATCAAAAATTTCTTCATCATTTTGACAAACCCCACCATCTAGCCTTCAAATTCACAAGGAAATTTGACTTTTCCAGCCCTAGGCATCACTCCTACTCACCCAAATGAACACACCCGCACAAAATAGACCCCCAAACATTTAAATCTACCTATTATGATCCATTCCACTGAGTTACAATACCTACAAAAGGTGGAATGGATCAAACTTGAATTCTTTGTACTCTCAAACCCTTAATTTCTAAGTCACACAGGCAGTCTTTGAAAATCTACTCTAAAACCCACAAAACTAAATGGTTAAGCCTCCAATCTGATGGAAATCATAGTAGACTCACTCCACTATCATTCCCGATTCATTTCATGCCACAAATTCACTGTACGGACTGTTTATTGCCAACAAAGTTCAGAAAAATAGGGAAAAACGTGGAAACAACAAAATATTTCATTCAAATTTTTAAATGGAGTCATTCCAAACTCCCTCCACTATTGACATGGCCTTTCTTAAAGGAACTCCAACCTCTACAACTGCCTAAAACCACCTTACACTTCCCTTTACCAACTTGACCTTTCAATTCCCTTTTTAGTGAGACTTTGCATTTTTATTTTTTTTGCAATTTTTTCACTTTTTGACACTAAAACTAACTTTCAACCTATTCTAATGGCCTGATGATTGCCTCATCACACTACTTTGACCTTTACATTGCAATTTTATAGGTATTTTCATGTTTATGCCATTGAAGGCTTCATTCCATCATATTGACAACATTTGTCAGGACATGGCAACTATTGGTATGTGGCGACTGATCATTCTATACTGTATAGCCCATGGTATACTATACACCCTGGCCCCTATCCTTGCTGGGGTCTGGGGCCAAGTTGGGCCCTAGGCGGGGGTTCGGGGGCAGCAACCCCTGAGAAAAATTTTCCTCCCACTTTTTCGCGTGATCACCGAAAAAGGGAAAAATCAATGAAAAAGGAAAAATCTGATTTTATAGAACCCTAAAATCTGGAAGCTTCTAAGCTTGTTAAAAAAGGGGTTTGGATGGGTATTACAGTATGATGAAAAACACGATTATTCGCAAGATTGTAATAAGTTTGACTGGATAATAAAAGTATTGGATGGTTGCGGTTTGGTGGATGTAGCCTGGATTGGGTGAACCGCGTTAAATTCTTTGTGTTATGATTTATTCTCTGTGTGTGTTAGTTTCTCTAGTTATTAATTAAATTTGCATTGAAATGTTAGATATCTTCCATCTCTAACCCTAACAAGTGGTATCAGAGCAGGTTGTGTTTCAATTATCGTCTATAGGAAGGTCTCACGGCTGAGTGGGAGTTTCACGGTTGAGTGGGAGCAATGGCAGGTGAGGGTAAGAAAGTTGAGAAGTTTAATGGGTAGAACTATCAGTTATGGAAGATGCAGATGGAGGACTATCTCTATCAGAAGGATTTATGGCAGCCATTGGAAGGCAAAACCAAGAAACCCGCAGCAATGTCAGATGAGGACTGGGAGATCTTGGATAGAAAGGCTCTTGGCAGTATTCGTCTATGCCTAGCACAAACAGTGGCGTTCAATATTACAAAAGCAAAGACAACTCAAGAGTTGATGGAAACCTTGTAAAACTTATATGAAAAGCCTTTCGCTTCAAATAAGGTATTTCTTATGAAGCGTTTATTTAATATGAAAATGGTAGAAGGTGGGTTAGTTACTGATCATTGAAATGAGTTTAACACGGTCACCAGTCAATTAGCTTTGGTAAAAGTAAACTTTGATGAAGAAGTTAGGGCTCTTTTGATTCTGTGTTCTTTGCCTAAAAGCTGGAATAGCTTGGTAATGGGTGTTAGCAATTTTGTTTCTGGTTCGAATACATTGAAATTTGATGATGTTGTTGGTGTTATTTTGAGCGAGGAAATTCATAGGAAAAGCTCTGGTGGAACATCCACATCAGGCAGTGTTTTGAATGTAGAAAGCAGGGGCAGAAAAAAGGAGAGAGGAAACAATTATGGAAATTGTGGGAAGTCACGAGGAAAATCAAAGGATAAAAGGTCTCAATTTAGAAACAAGAGGGATTGTTGGTACTATGGTAAGCCGGGTCATCTGAAGAAAGATTGCTGGTCTCGGAAAAATAAAGGAGATAGAAAGGAAGGAAGTAAAGAGGAAAATGTGATAAGTAATAAATCTGATGAGGATGCTTTGATTCTTTCCCTTGATAATGTTGATGATTCTTGGGTGTTAGATTCAGGGGCTTCATTTTATGCTACCCCCCATAGAAGATATTTTCTTGATTATGTCCAAGGGGATTTTGGGATGGTTTATTTAGGAGATAACAAACCCTGTTAGATTGTTGGAAAGGGAAGAATCAAGATTAAGTTGCAGAATGGGAATCATTGGCTACTACGTGAGGTAAGGCATGTTCCAAAGTTAAGCAGAAATTTAATTTCAGCAAGGCAACTACATGATGAAGGTTGTGTTGTTACTTTAGTGATAAAATTGAGGTCACAAAGGGTGCCTTAGTGGTAGAAAAGGTGTGAAAGTAGGCACCTTATATCTTTGTACAGGTAAACCATTCCTTCTACTTTAATTGTTACGAAAAAGGTCAATGTTCAGAACAGTTGTTGTAATTCAACAGGTAGAAGATCATACAGCTTGTTGTGGACTCTGAATCAGCACTGTGGCATAATAGACTTGGGCATATGAGTGCAAAAGGTATGAAAGTACTTCATTCAAATAATGTTTTACCAAGTCTAAAATGTGTTAATATGGATTTCTGTGAAAGTTGTGTGTATGGAAAACAAAAGAGAGTTAGTTTTCTCAAGGATGGGAAGCAAAAAGAAAGATGAGAAATTGGAGTTTGTGCATACGGATGTATGGGGACCAACTCGAGGTATCTTCTCGGAGCTCTCTATATTATGTTACATTCATTGACGATGCAACTAGAAAGGTATGGATTTATTTTCTTAGGCAGAAATCTAAAGTATTTGAAACTTTTAAAAAATGGAGAAGCTTGGTTGAGAATGAGACAGGAAAAAGGTTAAAATGTCTCAGATCTGATAATAGTGGTGACTAAATTGCAATAAAGAGTTTGAAGATTATTGTTCCTCTAATGGTATTCGTAGGAAAAAAATGGTTCCAAGGACTCCACAGGAATATGGAGTGGCTGAGTGCATGAATAGAACAATAATGGAGCGTGCACGAACTATGAGATTGCATGTTGGGCTGCCTTTAACAATGTGGACAGAGACTGTAAACACTACTATTTATTTAATCAATAAAGGTCCCTCTAATCTTTTGGGTTTTGGTATTCTAGAGGAAGCATGGAAAGGTAAGAAGGTGAGTTATTCTTTTCTCAAAACCTTCGGTTGTGAAACATTTGCACATGTAGATTCTAAAAATAGAACCAAGCTTGATGCAAAATCAAAAAAATGTGTATTTGTTGGATATGGCATTAATGAATTTGGTTATAGGCTTTGAGATTTTGAAAATCAAAAAATTGTGAGAAGCAGGGATGCCATATTCAATGATAAAGTGTTGTACAAAGATCTGTTGCTGCAACATGAGAAGAAAGAAAATGATTATGCAGTGTTGGATGATATTCCAAACAATGATGTTTCAGTGGTTCCTCATGCTGGGAAACAACAACAACAACAAATACCACAAACTCCTGTTAGATGATCCTCAAGGTTAAGTAGACCTCCAGAAAGATTCTCTCCCTCTTTGTATACTATTTTGTTAACTGATGCTGGTGAACTAGAATATTATGATGAAGCTATGCAGGTGGATACCAAGGTTTAGTGGGAGCATGGAATGGAAGAAGAAATGGACTCCTTGCTAAAAAACCAGACTTGGGAATTATGCAGGTTGCCTGCAGGTAAAAAGGCTTTACCAAACAAATGGATTTATAGGATGAAAGAGGAGGATGGAGGTAAGAAAATATTTAAAGCCAGATTAGTTGTAAAGGTATTTGCAAAAAAAAATGGTATTGATTTTAATGATATTTTTTCTCCTGTTGTTAAAATGACTTCTATTCGTATTATTTTAAGTATTGTGGTTGCTGAAGATCTGCATTTAGAATAGCTTGATATTAAAACAACTTTTCTCCATGGTGATTTGGAAGAGGAAATATATATGGAACAGCCACAAGGATTTGAGGTCAAAGGTAAGGAGAAACTAGTGTGTAGATTGAAGAAAAGTTTATATGGCTTAAAGCAAGCACCTCGACAATGGTACTTGAAATTTGATAGTTTTATGGTTGAGCAAGGCTATAGCAGGTGTAATTCTGACCATTGTGTTTATTTTAAGAGGTTGGATAATGACAGCTACATTATTTTGTGTTTATATGTTGATGACATGCTTGTAGTTGGGTCTAACATGGATCACATAAGAAAGTTGAAACAACAGTTAGCAAAGTCTTTTGCTATGAAGGATTTAGGGGCAGCAAAACAAATTCTTGGTATGAAAATTTATAGAGATAGGAAAAATAGAAAATTGTTTTTATCTCAAGCTAATTATGTTGAAAATATGGAGAATGTAAAACCTGTCAGCACACCTTTGCCTAGTCATGTTAAATTGACGAAGGATATGTGTCCAAAGACACAAGAGGAGGAAGAAAAAATGTCCAAGGTACCATATGCTTCAGCTGTAGGTAGTTTAATGTATGCCATGGTATGCATGAGACCAGTATTGCACATGCTGTAGGAGTTGTTAGCAGGTATTTGAGTCATCCTGGAGTTGAGCATTGGAATGCAGTAAAATGGATTCTCAGGTATTTGAGAGGTACATCCAATAATTGTCTATATTTTGGGGGCTCTAATACTGATTTAAAAGGCTGTGTTGACTTAGATTTGGCAAGGGATATAGATACCAGGTGTAGTACCACAGGTTATGTATTTACAGTTGGTGGTATAGCAGTGAGCTGGATTTCTTGATTACAGAAGGTGGTTGCTTTATCCACCACAGAGGCAGAGTATGTTGCTACAATAGAAGTGGCAAAGGAGATGATATGGCTGCAACTCTTCATGGAGGAGTTGGGAAAACAACAGGCTATAAATTACTTGTTTACAGACAGCCAAAGTGCTATACATCTTGCAAATAATTCTGCCTTGCATTCTAAAACAAAACACATACAATTGAGATATCATTTCATTTGGTCAGTGTTGGAGGATGAACAAGTCAAGCTGGACAAGATACATACAGATGTCAATCCAGCAGATATGTTTATGAAGGCAGTGACAAGGGAGAAGCTGAGCTCCTCTTCAGCTTCGGTTGGTCTTCAAGGTTGAATTAAAGTATAATAGAGCAGCAAGGTCCAAGGTACTTATTTCCAGTGGGAGCTGTAATTGCAACAGTGTCGTCCAGAATCAGTCTCCAAGTAGGAGATTGTGTTGGTGTGGAGCTTGATCAGTCTCCAAGTGGGAGATTGTTGGTATGTGGTGACTAATCATTCTATACTGTATAGCCCATGGTATACTGTACACCCTAGCCCCCATCCTTGCTGGGGTTTGGGGCTAGGCTGGGCCCCGGGCGAGGGTTCGGGGGTGGTAGCCCCCAAAAAGTGGGCTTGGGGCAAGAAATGGCAGTGGCCTCTCCTACTTTTTCGCGTGATCACCAAAAAAGGGAAAAATCAATGAAAAAGGAAAAATCCGATTTTGTAGAACCCTAAAATCTGAAAGCTTCTAAGCTTGTTAAAAAAGGGTTTGGATGGGTATTACAGTATGATAAAAAATGTGATTATTCGTAAGATTGTAATAAGTTTTACTGGATAATAAAAGTATTGGACGGCTGCAGTTTGGTGGATGTAGCCCAGATTGGGTGAACCACATTAAATTCTTTGTGTTATGATTTATTCTGTGTGTGTGTTAGTTTCTCTATTTATTAATTAAATTTGTATTTAAATGTTAGATATCTGCCATCTCTAACCCTAACAACAACTTCAAAAACCTATCAACCTAACATGACTCAAAACACTTCCTAATGGTCTTTTGAGACCTTATTACATCACACTCATGATTACAAAGAAAAAATTCATCACTTGACCACCTAATGGTCCTAGCCATCCTTGGTGCTCTTGCACCATACATCCGGCCATGAAAGCTTTCCAAGTCTCTTGGAATTTTGCAACACCTTGACCTACAACAAATCTATGATGATCCTCCTTGTTCTTGCCATTGCTCCCTCTTGCCTTCATCTTAACCTTAGGCTTGGCCTTGTCCTTCCAAAACAATTCCTCTTAACTAATCACCTTGAACCTGCACCTTCCTGCTCTATCCTATCATCCATGGCTACATCCAATTGCTCCTAACTTGTTCCATGGTGTCACTTACTTCCAAACAGTCCAATCTTTGTCCTTCTTCATTTATTTTCACCCTTGGCTTCACCTCCATCAACATGATAATCAAAACAAGGAAGTAATAAATAACTCCCTTCACTCTTTTCCTCCTATCCATCCTCTTCACCATCTGCTTTAGGTTCTCCCATCTAGGAACCATTGCCACAACTGCATACAATTTTCACATTAGTACTCTTACCCGTCTAAGACCATCCACTATCCTAGCCTCATGTTTTGCTTTCTTCTCCATTTCATTTGGAGAGCCCACTCTCACCTTTCCTCTAGCCTTCACTTGGCCAACCTTTATCAACATCTCTTCCTTATTCTCTTCCATCTTGGAGTCATTCAAACACTTTGTATTTTCAATTTCACCTTTTATGGTGACTACACATTCTACAAACTCTGTCTTAGACCTTTCCTTTGATTTTTTCCATTCCACTTGATGCATCACATCCTCTAATCTCTTATCCTCCACTGAACTCTTTTCCAACACTGTATTTTCAGGCTCTTTATCTTCTTGTTCCTTTAGTGGACCACTTACTGCATCTACCATGCTTTCCATGCACTAATCTTTATCCTCAACTATCATACATTCTTCCACTGGCCTTTTATCTAGGCTCTTTGCAGCTTCCATTTTTATCACCTGCATCAAAATTTTTTCTTGTCTTCTTTTTCTTGCCCCCTACATGGGTTCTTTGCTTCTATACTTTGAATCAAATCTCCCTTTACCTCTATATCTTCTAATTTAAATGTCACTATTTCTACAATGCTTGTCTGCTCCTTGTCTCTCTTTATCTGTAGGGGACACAACACTGCCCCTATCATAATTTCTTTATTCTTGACAAGACCTTCATGGATTTCCTCAATCCATCCACACTCTTTTACCTCTTCCTTCTTTCCCTTTGCCTATGATACCTTCTCATCATGTGGTCTTCCATCTTCTTTTTCATCAGTCTGTTGCTTTCCATCTTGCCCTTTCATTGGACAATCCATCTCTTCCACCATGACCTTACTAGGCCATTCTCACCTCTTCTCCATCTTGTCTCCACTTATCTTGCCTTTTCCTTGCATTAGGGTCTCTGCCCCAAGGCTCTTCACCTCAAATTTCTTTCCATTAGGTCTGCATACCTCTGTTTTGATAGTATTAGACTATCCTACACCTGTTCCTGCCTTTTCTTGACTCAAATCAGTCCTTTTCTTGTCTCCAACCTACTTTGCAAACATGTCTAGATCCTGTATAAAGAATTCCCTTTCTCTTATCACTATTTCTCTATCCTTTTTCCTTTCTAACATTACTCCTTTGTCTACTTTTGCTACCTCAACTCTTTTCTTTGTGTAAGTAGCTACACCTTCACCATGTTTATCTTCCTCATGCTTGATGAACTCCTTCCTTCCCATCATCACTATCCTTGCCATTTTGTCTTGTTCCCTGTCATCTCCCTGCAATGGGGTTAGCTTGAACTTGATTCCATCTTTCACAATATCATACTCGAAAAAAAACCACTTCTACTTTGAAAACTAACATTTGAAAGAGGTGACTATTGGTCTCCCTCTTTAATAGACTCTTACAACCCTTCACTATTAGTTAATTTGATTTGACTTAGCACTTTTTGCATAGGTAAAATTATTCGTCATGCCAAAGAAACGAACTATTAAAAGGAAAAAACTAACAGATGATCAGCTCCAAGTCTTCAGAGATAAAGAGAAAAAATGGATGAGGAAATATCGTGAAAAACAAAAATTGGGAACGATTGACGAAAACAAGCCAGTTGAAGAGGAACCTCAACCGTCAAAAAGAGAAAAGAAATTGGCAGCACAAAGGGCACAAATGTGAAAGAGTCATGCTAGGGGAGATGTAGATACTATAGTTTGAGACACACCCTCTACCGCTAGTGAATACAAAGGGACACCATTAAGCACAAGCGAATATGGAGGGACACCATCTACCACAAGTGAGTATGGCTGGACACCATCCACCGCATCTAAAATTGAGAGTACATCACCACTCGGATTTGATGAACAAGGTATACCATCATCCCCATGTGAGCCTCAAGGTATGTATTTTATTCCACCCTCGGTCGAAGGTACGCAAGATAGCCCACCTCAATTAAATATTGATAAAATTGCTAATGTTGAGATGTATGTACCTAAGAGAACACCACCTAGAATTTTGTGTAGAAAGCCAAAGTTTTTGATTAATATTAATGAGGATATTTTCTAACACATGGAAGGTAAGATTCCAGAATGCACTTGTCAAGATAAATCACACATGCACTACTTGTTGTTGTAGACTACATATTGAATTCGCTAACCATTATGATGTTTATCATTCTATATGTTTAGATTTGCATACTAATGATGTTTTGCAGGATTGTGGCATAGAAGCCCCACCGAAATCTTCAAGAGAGTTCTTATCAAAAAATTTATGTCAAATAGAGGATGGCCAAATATTCTACAGGAGAACATGTTTGGATGCTTCATGCGAGCATTGTGGTGGCTTGCCACGAATGCAAGTATGTCAACATATGGAAAGCACAAATGAGGTGGGGCATAAACTAGTCAAGAAGTATAAAATAGTAGCATACGCTACAAAATATGGGTCTCAAGCAAAAAGGTGTGATTTGGTTGTTGAGAAGATTCCAGTGTATCAGTTTATGTCCATGTTTCATGAGAATCTAGTGTATGAGTATGTAAGGCATACCCATAGAGCCCAATGGCTGGACACGCAATTCAAGCTATGCAAGGACACCTTTCTAATTGGCAGGATAGTATCAGTGGTTGAATTTGTAGAGAACTACACTCTACAGCCACAGTGTGAGGTGTGGTCATAATATTACAACTCCACATAGGTTTCGATATTTGTGCACATAGAATTTATTCATGCAACTGATAGTACAAAGGACCAAAGGAAGGTATTGAGGGAGTATCACTTTTATATTAGTGATGATCACACACATTCTCTAGAGATCGTGCAAGGTTGCTTCCAGATGTTCTATAGTGATTTGGCTCAGAGGGGCATAGCATACGATCGACATATAGTATGGTCAGATAACTGTGTAGCACAGTTCAAGAATACACACATGTTCTACTAATTGTGTAGGATGCATCTCACTACAGGTGTTCAACATATGTGGAACTTTTGTGAGGTCGAGAATGGAAAGGGGGAGCATGATGGTGCAGGAGCATGCGTGAAAAGAGCATTAGCACGAGAAGAGTTAAAGTATAAAGACAGTGCAAAGTTGACATATGCAAGTTTAATCATCGAGTGGTGTAATGCTTCGATGGGTCTAGGTAATCAAGGTACGTCTTCAGTTCATAGATTTTTTTGGTTGATGGATGATACTAACATTGCACCATATGAGGATTGTTGTACACTAACAGGATCGAGTGAGCTACACTCTTTCCTTAGATCAAATCCAGGTTCATGGAGTATCGATACACGTAAGATGGCATGCTTTTGTTCTTCATGTACAATGCAACCCTGGAATGATTGTGAGTTAGGGGAGTGGGTTGACAAATGGTTGACAAGTTATCTTACCCCACTTCACACATATCACCCTCTGACGGCATTGGAACTAACATAGATGGAATCATTGGTCAACTTTGACCACGTATGAAATTTAGTTCAACTAGGTAATATATCTACTTGCTTAGTTTTTCAAATTCCATATTGTTATCTTACTTTGTACTGTATTCAAAATGTTGACTAACTTCGAGTGATTTTATGCACATATCAATGCAGGGCATGTTTATGCAGTTATTGTAGATGAAGAAAATGAAGAGGGAAAAAACTATTACTTGTGTCATTGTGTTGAGGCTAAAAAGAAATTGGAATCCCTAGTTATAGATGGAGAAAACATCGAATACCCTACAGGCTCAGTTGTTGTTACTGGAACATGGCTTAGAAGGTACCCACATAAGAGTGTTAAACATTGGTTGTTTGAGGACTTTGACACCCATTGTAATATTCTTCATTACTCAAACCTTGTTGTGGCATCCAATGTTTGTTTGAGAAAATATGGAGGCAGAGCTTTGAACAAGACCTTGGGGAAGGTCCATGAGTCTGACCATGAGGAAATACTTGACACAATAAAGAGTAGAGCAAATCCAAATGGTTCATTAGATTAATTTGTAAGTATATGCACAATGGTTCTTATTAATTTATACTTGTATCCATGTTAATTTGTTTGATGCCAATGCTATCATGTCTTATTTTACTTTGCATATCTGTAAGTAACCCGGTAAACATTGAATGGTGTCCCCTTGCAGAAAATGTAGATTTATGAGCCATCCAAGAGAATCTCAAGCATAAAAGCAATGCAACATCCCTATTTTGATTATGAAGCCAAATGTCAATTATGATTTTTAGCCATTACAAAAGTGTGTACGAAGCTTGGTGAGGGAATTTCAAGTTATTCATTTGAAGTTAACCTTATCGTGAGCACCTATGATGTAGAAATTATAGGAGCATCTCAAATTTCAAGATATTCTAGATTCATGAGAGGTGTTGTGTGCAATAGGTATCTTGGAACTCGCAGTGAAGATGTATGAGCAGGTGTGACTAAGTTGATAGACTTCCATGCCTATCTGTAAGTGCCATCCATCTATTTTCATTTCATTTCCATTTTGGACATGAGCTGTTTCTTTTTATTCTTTTACTTTTCCTATCTGTAACTAAACTAGTAAAAATTGATTGGTCTCTCCTTGTAGAAAATGCTGATTTTGGAGCCATCGAAGAGAATCTCAGCCAAAAAAGCAATGTAACATCCTTATTTTGATGATCTTGACAAATCTCAATTTTTATTTCAAGCCATTATAAAAGAGTGTGTGAAGCTTTGTGAGGGAATCTCAAGTTTCTCATTTGAAGTTAACCTCTAAATGAGAACCTATGATGAAGACATTATAAGAGAATCTCGAATGTATGAGTGACATTGTAAAATATCTGTGAGAACAAAGTACCTAAGGCATTTTAATGACATTTACTTGTAATGAAAGTTACTGAAATAATGAAATTTGGTGTAGGGGCACTAAGGTTATTGAGAAAATTTGGTTCACAATTTTTTTTTAAGTTAGTTTTGTGTTATGAGTTTTGTCAATTGAATAAGGTCATAACACATCCACAGTTGATTTATAATGTAATAAGTCATGTTAGTTACAAAAAGAAGAGTTTGGCATGATTGGAAAGATGTAGAATCATTTGTAAAGGCTATTTAAAACCTTTTGAAGGCTATTTAAGTCAATATTTGAATTTGTATCCTTTTAAAGGAAAATGTTTGAATATGGTTGTAAATGTACTATTAGTGAGATTGAGATTGTTAACCTTCATAGAGTAGTAGTATTTATGTTGATGAAATTTCCTTTAGATGCAAGGATTCAAAGCACATCAACTATGTGGTACAAATGATTAAATCCCGAAGATGATCTATAGCAATGAAAGAGTCTGAAAAGGCAAAGAGAGCTACACTGGTGACTCAGGAGAAACTTTAGTGATGCATAGTCAAGGTGGCGAAGACTCAAACAAATCAGATTTTAGTAAATCAACAACCTTTGTTATTTCATTTTAGCATCTCACAACTCCAAGGCCTTCCAAACCTCACCAAAGCATCAAACAAGTTTTCTAGGGTCTGCACACACATAATAAACCTTCACCTAGCCTTTAGACTCAGTAGATCTCAAAAACATCACTTTGGTTCCTCCATTTCAAGCCAAAATCTGACATTCTCAACCTAAAACAAAATCACTAGCCCTATAAATGCCTTACCATTATTAAAAGAGTTAAGGAAACTTGAAAAAAATACATTGTAAAAATTTCCTCTAAGTCACAATTCACCACAGTAGGAGGAAGGGCTCCATCACAAAAATTAAAGTAAACTCAGACCCTGCTGGTCTATACAGGCTGAGTAAAGAAAAATGGATTTTCCTTTCACTAAAACAACCAAAGGTGTATCAAAATAGATTGAAATATATGTTAAGACCTGCCACCACAATTTTTCATGAATTTATTTTCATAAGAGTCATGTACTAGGCCGTACATAGACAAAAGAAACTGAAAACTCAGAAAAAAATATTCAAATTCCACAATTTTAGGCATTGTGAAGAGCACCAATCTTCAAAAAAACTATTGATTGAACCCCCATTTAGGCTCGAATGATGTTTTTAATACATTTCAAATGAGAATCATCTCCCTTCAATTCCCATAACTACCTTTGAACCACCAAACCCTTATTAAGCCTACAAATACTAGTATTTATTATTTAAGAATGGTTTTGCTTACTAAGCTTTATCATGCAAATTTAATAATCTAAAGGCATAGGACCACTTAGACACCCTTATAACATGACATTTAGACTCTTTCTCTACACTCCCACCTACTTTTTACATAATTTTCCTTTATGGAAATATCAACAATTATTTAATTCAAGAGTGCTTTTGCACATTTGTCTACCCTAACCTACTAGTTCCCAAAGTACATAAAAGATTGATCTATTAGACCTTATTCAAGACAAAAAGACCTCAACTTACTAACATTTACCAAATTTTATCCCAATTTACCATCAAACAATTACAAATTTAGGGTGAGGTGTGGGTGCTCCTACACGATTCAGCATTCAAAAAAAAATCAATTAGGTTGGTAGACGTCTGGATCAAGCTAGCATTTGGTGGAAGAGGAAGAAAGATGTCAGGAACTCTAGAGGCCCACCATACTAGATTTTTATATTGAACCATGAGAGTAGAAGAGAGCTATGATATCATGTATCAAAACATTAAGCATGCATTATTCCAACCAATGGAGAAGGAGATGATTACTTTGCTTCATTTCCATTTGCATAAGCATATCAAGGCATGGGAAATAAGAAGACCAAGGATGTCCAGTTTTATGTGGAGGTAACGGATGTGGTCCAAAATTTAGGAGGGTCAAGAAGGTCAATATATGATCTTGATGAAATTGAGGAAGAACAACAAGAGAGGGACATGAAAAATAAAATCAATACAGAGTTTCAAGGTTTTGTCAAGTGAGTAAGAGAGCTATGGGAGCAACCTCATCTAAAATATTTTGAACTAGACTTTGATATGTACCATTTAGAGAGATTGGTTTTCATGGAGTTCCTTTCAAAGCCTCTTCTTTTATTATTCTTATGGTAAACTGATTGGTAGTGTTGGTGGAATTACCTTTCTTAGTAGTAATCACTATTAGTGAGATTGAGATTGTTAACCTTGAGAGAGTAGGACTTGGGAAAAATGAATTTGATATGGCTATTGATTTCAAAGACTTCAGGCAGGATGTACTCCACATTGATGCCATTCCTCAATCTTCACTTGATGGCATCAAGGAATGGATGAACTCCATGGTTATAAAGTATTATGAAAGTAGAATGAACTTGTACTAGCAACCAATTTTGAAGACTATTACTGATGATTCAAAGCATATCAACCATGTGGTACAAATGATTAAATCCCAAGAGAAAGTTTAGCTTTTAAAAAAAAAGCCAATTAGGCTGGCAGATGTGTGGATCAGGCCAACATTTGGTAGAAGAGGAAGAAAGATGACTCGAACTCTGGAGGACCACCATACTGGATTTCGATATTCAACTATGAGAGCAGAAGAGAGAGTTGATATCATGTATCAAAACATTAAGCATGCATTCTTCCAACCAGCAAAGAAGGAGGTGATTACTTTGCTTCATTTTCATTTGCATAACCATATCAAGGCGTGGGAACCAAGAAGACCAAGGATGTCTATTTTAATGTGGAGGTAATGGATGTGGTCCAAACTTTAACATGGGAAAGAAGGTCAATGTATGCTTGTTAACCTTGAGAGAGTATTTATGTTGAGGAAATTTCCTTTAGATGCAAGGATTGAAAGCACATCAACCACGTGTGGTACAAATGATTAAATCCCAGAGACAATATGTATCAATGAAAGAGTTTGAAAAGGTAGATAGAGCAACATTGGTGACTCAGGAGAAACTTTAGCTTTCAAAAATAAAGTCAATTAGGCTGGCATACGTGTGGATTAGGCCAACATTTGGTGGAAGAGTAAGAAAGACGACTAGAACTCTGGTGGCCCACCATACTAGATTTCGGTATTCAACCATGAGAGTAGATGAGAGAGCTAATATCATGAATCAAAACATTAAGCATGCATTCTTCTAGCCAGTGGAGAAGGAGATGATTACTTTGCTTCATTTTCATTTGCATAACCATATCAAGGCATGGGAACCAATAAGACCAAGGATGCTGAGTTTTATGTGGAGGTAATGGATGTGGTAAAAAATTTAGGAGGGACAAGAAGGTCAATGTATGATTGGTGCAGGAGCACCATTCAGTAGGTTTTGTTCATCAAGGGAAATAAGGAGTAGAATATCATCAATTTAGTAAAATCGGCCCGAACTTGTACATTTGAAGGTTTTGAGTCAATAAAAATGGATTTTTGACCCATTCCTCTTTCTGTAGCCTCTGTAACTTGAGTAATGGGTCTACACTAACATTATTAAGGTGTGGGAATGATGTGTTAGTGTTGGGGGGTCTGAAAGTGAGATGGGTGTGAAACCCATGTGTGTAAAATGGAGTTTTCTTTAAGAAAAATGATGCTTTTGAAGAGTTAAATTGTGTTTTTGTGTAGGGAAGCATTATTTTATGATTTTTTGAGCTTTTGTAGGGTAGCAAAAACTTGTTTGAGTAATTTATAGGTTGTGGCTAGCTTTGGAAGTATCATTTTCAATAAACCCCTAGGGTTTAGGCTACAATAGAGGGTTTTGTGGTTTACCCATTGTACGATGGTATAACTGAGATATAATTGTGGATTTTGAAGTTTTGACACCTTAGAATTTCTTCCCCAAGAGTTGGTAAGGTTTGGATAAGTTGAGAGTATAGACCCTTTGTTCAACTAGATTGATCCCTTAAGGGTCCAAAGGGAAAAATGACTGCAAACTTCATCATGAGGTTACTCGGACACTATGATGCTTAGAAACTTCTCATATAATCTAATGGGATCAAGTTGGGCCCTTGTACAATAAGCTCTCTTAGTTTTTGTTATCTCTGAGTGGTTTTCCCATTGTCCAATTTTTAGTTGATGAAAAAAGTGTCAAATGAAAGCAGTGAAAAGTTGCAAAGTGGTGCAACTTTCATTCTACAACTCATGTGACCAAATAGACTATTCCAACACGTCTAAATATGCATGGTCCTCTTTAGCACCCAAACACGCAGAATCGCTTTGAACTATGTTCAACCAGATCGATCCCTTAAGGGTCCAAAGGGAAAAATGGCTGCAAACTTCAACATGAGGTTACTTGGACACCGTGATGCTTAAAAAATTCTCGTATGATCCTATGGGATCATGTTGGGCCCCTCTACAATAAACTCTCTCAGTTTATGTTATCTCACAGTGGTTTTCTCATGGTGTTGAAGTTTCAGTTGATGAAAAAAGTGTCAAATAGAAGCAGTGGAAAGTTGCAAAGTGGTGCAACTTTCATTCTGCAACTCGTGTGACCAAATAAACTGTTCCAATGCATTAGAATAGGAATTTTTACACTAGGAATGGTCCTCTTTTGCACCCAAACACGCGGAATCACTCTGAGCTACGTTCAACTGGATTGATCTTTTAAGGGTCCAAAGGGAAAAATGGCTGCAAACTTCAGCATGAGGTTATTTGGACACCATGATGCTTAGAAACTTCTTGTATGATCCTATGGAATTGTGTTGGGTCGCTCTACAATAACCTCTCTCAGTTTTTGTTATCTCAAAGTATTTTTCCCATGGTGCCCAGATTTTAGTTGATGGAAAAAGTGTCAAATGGAAGCAGTGAAAAGTTGCGAAGTGGTGCAACTTTCGTTTTGCAACTCATGTGACAAAAAAAACTATTCAAACACATATAAATAGGAATTTTTACACTAGGCATGGTCATCTTTCACACCCAAACATGGGGAATCACTCTGAACTACGTTCAACCAGATCGATCCCTTAAGGGTCCAAAGGGAAAAATGGCTGCAAACTTCAGCATGAGGTTACTCAGACACTGTGATGCTTCAAAACTTCTCATCTAATCCTATGGGATCAAGTTGGGCCCCTCTACAATAACCTTTCTCAGTTTACGTTATCTCAGAGTGTTTTTCCCGTGGTGTTGAAGTTTCTGTTGATGAAAAAAGTGTCAAATGGAAGTAGTGGAAAGTTGCAAAGTGGTGCAACTTTCGTTCTGCAACTCGTGTGACCAAAAAAACTATTCCAATGTGTCTGAATGGGAATTTTTACGCAAGGAATGGTCCTCTTTTGCACCCAAACACGCGGAATCACTCTGAGCTACATTCAACCGGATTGATCTCTTAAGGGTCCAAAGGGGAAAATGGCTGCAAACTTCAGCATGAGGTTATTTAGACACTGTGATGCTTAGAAAATTCTTGTATGATCCCATGGGATTGTGTTGGGCCCCTCTACAATAACCTCTCTTGGTTTTGTAAGGAAATTTGGTAGGAATCTCAGAGAAATCTCTAAGAATAGTAGTGCCTTTAGTAACTTTCATTTCGATCAGGTTGCCTCAAAGACATGTACAACTATGTCCTAAAGTAGAAACAGACACAGTTTATTTCCCACATTGATCCTTCTGAGAGAAGCTCATGTAAAATTCAACAGCATGCATTAACAAATTCTACAACAAGAACCAACAGACATGAAAGATAAGACAAAAACCAGAACAAACAGATTTACGTAGGGAAAATCCTTTCAGATAAAAAACCCCACACTCCAAAGATCGAGCCATTGTATTATTCAGCAACAAATGGTTATAATACAATTTTAGGCTCATAGCTTTTTCAGAGATTACATCTTGTTCATTCTGGATACAATTGGTAGCAAACTAATCCTGAGAGATCTGGAGAGATTCCAATATAACACTGCCTCTCTCTTCCTCTGCTTCGACCTCATGGCCTCGGCCTTTCGGCTAGCCACTCGGTCCTCTCTATCTCTCTCTATCCCTCTAGCTCTTGGCTCTCCCTGTACTCTTACCAGCACTCTTTTTCAGAATGCCCAATGCATACGTATATACATTCGTTCTTTGCAGGCTCTATGAAATCGTTCTTTTCCAACTATCAGATCAAAACTAACAAATCATCCAGCCCAGCATCATTAGATGTTTCCACTTCCTTGTGTTTTAATTTTCCAACTTCCACACAGAAATGGTTCAACAAATGGTTCACATCCTACTTTCTCTGATAGGTCCAAATTGCACCATGTAGGATAGTCATCAAATGGTCAAGGGCATTCAACCTGTGTTGGCATGTCGGTGAGACACTAACCGTGTCTCCCCGATGCCAACACAACCAGCATTTGATATCGCCAAGAGTTGTCCCATCGGCAAGAGGTTACATCGAGTCTAGAGAGATATCGCTAAGACTTCGCCATGTTGCCAACACCTCACACCGAAGATCACAAGGTATTTCGAAGAGTTCATCAGTTGGAAAGACTATCACTCTTCGCCCAGACATTACACTGAAGTCTTCAAGTCACATCAACCTCAACATTCTCATTGGCTAGACAATCACCATTCGATGAGACATCATACCGAAGTTCAAAGGTCATATCGATGTTAGCTTTTCCATCGGCAAGACACCTGCAGTTCGCCAAGACTTCATACTGAAGTCTTCAAGTCATGCTGACGTGAGTATTCCATTCAGTGAGACAATCCTCTTTTGCCAAGACATCACACCGAGTGCTTCATGTTATACTGAAACATCCTAGTCAGTAAGACTTATCACTTTTTCTAGGAGGTTACACCAAGCCCTTCAAGTCATACTAAAGTGCTCGACAGTCGGCAATACATTCGTCTTTCGCCAAGACATCACACCGAGCACACCATGTCATACCGAGTCAGCAAGACAATCATCTTTCACCAAGACTTCATGCTGATAGGAACAAGTCATACTAATTTCCACATCGGCCAAACAAACCAAAGGTCATGCCAATATTGGCAAGACTTCCTATCATCGCTGAGACATCATTCTGAAACATATGAGTTACACTGACGATCACAAGCAGATGCTATCGGTAAGACTTCACATATCACCAAGACTTCTCACCGAGACCCTTGAGTTACTCTGAGTGTATACAATCAGCTAGACATCTCCCAGTCACCAAGAGATCTACCTGAATGTTCAAGTCACCCATATGACTACAATCGGGAAGACATCTCCTTGTTGCTAGGACCACATACCGACACACTTGAGTTACCCCAATGATCCAGTCACCATAGGTCACACCAACATACACTAGGCACCCGATAACAAACCCTTCTATCACTGAGACATTCCATATCAGTAAGAGATCTCACCGAGTCTCCATGTCATAGCGATAGGTCCATTCGGCAAGACTTAAACAAAGTCTCAGCGACCAATGCAAACCACAAGATTCCAAAGCTGCCAGTCAGCCAGACAAAAGGAATGTCACATCGAATTTTCTCTTCCAGAGGTTATATCCTATGAGATTGAGGCACATGATTCCAATAGGTTTTCATTATCTCAGAGTGGTTTTCCTGTGGTGTCCAGATTTTATGTGATGGAAAAAGTGTCAAATGGAAGTAATGAAAAGTTGCAAAGTGGTGCAAATTTTGTTCTGCAACTCATGTGACCAAACAGACAATTCCAACACATCTAAATAGGAATGTTTATGCTAGGCATGGTCCTTTTTCACACCCAAATATGCAGAATCACTCAGAGCTACATTCAACCGGATCGATCCCTTAAGGGTTTGAGTGTAGTATTTTGAAATAGGCCATTCCACCTATTGTTCAGGCTTTGCCTCGGTGATATGGGCCTGATGTAAGTAGGATAGGGAGTAGGAATAATAAAATAGCATTAGTAAGGGCATTGGAAGAGGTTACTAACACTACCCTTGTTGAAAATTCAAAATTGAGGCCCCTTAAAAGCAAGGCTAGAAGTGGTGAAAAGAAGAAATTGCTTGAAAATAAATATCAAGCAAATATATTTATAACCTCTTAATGAACTTCAAAAAAAGGTTCAAATATATAATTTAGAATAGGTTGGAAATAGGGTGAGATTGTGGAGTTTGATGTGTTCAAAAGGTCTACAAGGATAGGGGAGGTCAAAAGTATGTTATGGCATGAAATGCCTTAGTTGGGAAAATGGGGGTTTTGAATGAAAAAGAGAGGTTTGAGGGAGTAAACGTGGGTAAAGTCAAGGGGAAAAATAATTTGGTGGTCAATTATGTTTGTGCAAGCAAAATGAAGAGTGTTGGAATAGGTTTTGAGGTTCAGGTTTTGGGGTTCGGTTCGCCGGTTTGGCGAAATTTTTTTGGAGGGGGGTTTAGTTTGTTTTGGGTTTGTTGGTACAAAAAACATGTAAAAACAAAATATATATCTATGCAACCTAGAAGCATGAATTAGGATTAGATATCACATATCATCATATAAACAACAAAACCACCATAAAATTGAATGTCATTTAAAACAACAAAATTGGCAAAAAAAAAGTGTTTATAACCTACAAAAAAATGTGAATAAAATCACACTGATTTTCACGTGAAAAAAAACCATGAGACCATAGCTTGTTGCTTACTATTATGCTTTGATAGATTTTTTCCAAGCATCCATAGCTTGTTTGAAAGTAAATTTTTTAGGCTTTTAGCCATAGCAGCAAGGTAGTGAATTGTTTGATAAAATGCTTTGGTAGACATGTATGAAAAATGTGGTAGCATAGACAAAGGCGATTGAATTGTTTGAAAAAAGCCTCAAAGAAATGTGGTCTCATGGTGATGGAATGGCATGGCCGAATGCCATGACAATGGAGGTGTTGTGGATTGTCATGGCATTCCACCACCATTGGTTCCACATTTCTTTGAGGCTTTTTATTCTTTGATTAGATATGTCTATGCTAATACTAATATTATGCTTTGATAAGATTTTTTCCAAGCATCCATACTTGTTTGGAAGCACCTATTTTAGGATTTAGCCATTTGCAGCATGGAAGTGAACTGTTTGATAAAATGCTTTGGTAAGCATGTATGAAAAATGTGGTAGCATAGACAAGCCAATGAATTGTTTGAAAAAATGCCTCAAAGAAATGTGGTCTCATGGTGATGGAATGGCATGATGAATGCCATGACAAGAAAATTGCTATGGATTGTCATGGAATTCTATCACCATTGACACCACATTTCTTTGAGGCTTTTATTCAAACAGTTGGTTGCCTTGTCTATGCTATTGCTTATTATTATGCTTTGATAGAATTTTTTCAAGCATCCATAGCTTGTTTGGAAGCACCTATTTTAGGCTTTTAGCCATAGCAGTAAGGAGGTGAACTATTTGATAAAATGCTTTGGTAAACATGTATGAGAAATGTGGTAGCATAGACAAGGAAGTGAACTATTTGAAAAAATGCCTCAAAGAAATGTGGTTGCATGGTGATGGAATGCCATGACAAGAAAATTGCTATGGATTGTCATGGCATTCCACCACCACCATTGAGACTCCATTTCTTTGAGGCACTATTCAAACCGATTGGCTGCCTTTTCTATGCTATTGCTTATTATCATGCTTTGATATATTTTTTCCAAGCATCCATAGCTTGTTTGGAAGCACCTATTTTAGGATTTTAGCCATAGCAACAAGGAGGTGAACTATTTGATAAAATGCTTTGGTAAACACGTATGAAAAATGTGGTAGCATAGACAAGGAAGTGAACTGTTTCAAAAAATGCCTCAAAGAAATGTGGTCTCATGGTGATGGAATGGCATGACGAATGCCATGACAAGAAAATTGCTATGGATTGTCATGGCAGTCCACCACCATTGAGACCACATTTATTTGAGGCTTTTATTCAAATAATTTGCTGCCTTGTCTATGCTATTGCTTATTATTATGCTTTGATAGATTTTTTCCAAGCATCCATAGCTTGTTTGGAAGCACCTATTTTAGGATTTTAGCCATAGTAGCAAGGAGGTAAACTATTTGATAAAATGCTTTGGTAAAAATGTATGAAAAATGTGGTAGCATAGACAAGGAGCCAATGAACTATTTCAAAATGCCTCAAATAAATGTATTAGTCTCATGGTGATGGAATGGCATGATGAATGCCATGACAAGCAAATTGCTATGGGTTGTCATGGCATTCCATCACCATGAGACCACATTTATTTGAGGCATTTTTTGAAACAGTTCACTGCCTTGTCTATGCTATTGCTTACTATTATGCTTTGATAGATTTTTTCCAAGCATTCATAGCTTTTTTGAAAGCACCTATTTAAGGCTTTTAGCCATAGCAGCAAGGCAGTGAACTGTTTGATAAAGTATTTGAGTAAACATGTATGAAAAATGTGGTAGCATAAGACAAGGCAGCCAGAAGCTGATTTTGAAAAAATGCCTCAAAGAAATAATGAATCTCATGGTGATGGAATTATGACAATCCATAGCTGTTTGAAAGCCTTTTGTTTTTAGGATTTTAGCCATAGCAAGGCAATGAACTATTTGATAAAAATTCTTTGATCCTAGACATGTATAGAGAAAATGTGTTAGCATAGACAAAGTGAACTCTTTGAAAAAATGCCTCAAAGAAATGAGGTCTCATGTTGATGGAATTCCATTAAAATCAAAATCTTTTGATTGTGGCATTCCATCACCATGGTGAACATTTTAAAATTCGTATACTGTCTATGATATTAACTATTATGCTTTTGATATATTTTTTGAAGCATCATAGCTTGTTAGAAAGCGCGACAACCCATAGCAACAAGGCAACACTTGAACTATTTGACAAAATGCTTTGGTAGGCATGTATCAAAAATGTGGTAGTATAGACAAGGCAGTGAACTATTTGAAAAAATGCCTCAAAGAAATGTGGTCTCATAGAATGCCATGACAAGCAAATGCAATTGGCAGCTGCTCCTAGTTATTAGTTATGCAATGTGAAGTAATTGCATAACTGCTTAGGTTGACTTTGTAAAAACTATATTGTAATTGAAATTTTGTCATCTATCAGTATCTAGTTATTGGTTATGCAATGTGAAGTAATGCTTTGAGTTTGAAAGATGTGCAATGCAATGAATGTAATCAGCGACATGAATATAAACTACAAAAATCTATTTTTTAATTTAATGGATTAAAATCTTTATTTTATTTTCTCCTCTATATCTCTATGCTATGGAAATGCCTTTAATTTTTATTTTTTTTTTATCCTCTTGTTCTCTTTTTTTACCTTTTTTTTTTAAATCTGATTTTTTTCCGATTTTTTCTTGACTTTTTCCCAATTTTTTCAAAAAATCTTATACTTTTGGTTTGTCGATTTTTTCCCCACAATATTTTTTATGCTATGGTATAAACACATATCTTTTTGTAATATCAAGGATACTTTTTGAAACTTCCATGCATTCCTAATCTAAAAGGAAAAGTCTTTTGCCTAATCTGTATGCAGCCATGCTTTTGACATTGTCAAAAAGAGCAAATATGGACATCATCGATAAAAAATATTTGTATTAACCAAATAGCCATGTACACATACATCAATACATGTCGATATAAGTATAAAATATAGTTACAAAATAGCCATATAGGCTTATGCTCGAATTCCATATAGGCATGAATGTCAAATATATCTAATACAAGATATGTACAAAATTGCCATGTCTAGGCATACAACAAAGGGCTCTAGAATCAAAATTCTTTTCTCTCCATGCTCTGGAAATAAATTTTTTCCCTTTGTTTGGAGATCTGATGGCAATAAGTTTATCACTCATTTTTGCTGTGCTCGAGGAGTGCTCCTGCTACTCCTCCTACAGTTTAGCTCCTAGTGGAGTTTTAACTGTTACAATAAGAAGTAAAGACATTAATATATAGATATTACATTATAAGAAATGATATATTTAACAAAATAATCACTTACCGCCATCTCATGATCACTCTCCATGATGGAAATATTTGCATGCCAATACTCGAGCATGCTCAAGCCCTGTATAAACCATCCAAATAGGAATTAAACTGCGAATTAATAATGGTTTGATTTTTCACTAGAACTAACATCTATAACAACAAATGTAAATTGAAATTTAGTAATTTTCCTCATACCTCCTCTATCAGAGCCATGGAGGATTGTATAGTGGATGAAACACTGATATCCATTGCCCTTGTAACATTTGGAGGTGTTTCCACAACCAACATCTAAAAATAAAACAACAAATTATTCAATCACAAAAAAGTTACAATAGCGAGATCCACGTCATGACTTATAATGTATGAGATCTAATGAACAAAATTTTGAGTACAAGTATTAAACTATATATTTTAGGTAGGCCTTGGAAGTTTGATAGGAAGACCAAGCATGATTGGGAGAAGAACACATACTCCATTGTGAAGGATGGGAAGACTTACAACCTTTCACCTCTCCTAGAAGAAGACAAGGCAAAGTATGAAGGGCCTAGTGTTTTAATGGTGGGTGAGAAGGAGTTCATGAAGACCTTGAAGGAAGGAGGAGGAAGAGGATTCTTCCTGATTATGAAGCAAAAAATTGAAGCATATCTACCCACAAAGAAGAAGGAAGATGTACCAAAGGAAGTCCAAGAGTTGTTAGAAAGGTACAAGGACATAACGGTGAATGAATTACCTAGTTCCCTACATCCCATTAGGGATATAAGCCACCATATTGATCTAATTCCATGGGCTACATTTCCCAATAAGATTGCATACAAGATGACACCTGCTCAAAATGAGGAGATTACAAGACAAGTGCAAGAGTTGATGGATAAAGGGCTAGTGAGGAAGAGTTTGAGCCCATGTGTTGTTCCTACTATCCTAGAACCAAGGAAGGATGGTAATTGGACACTTTGCACTGATTCAAGAGCCATTAATAGGATCACAATTAGATATAGGTTCCCGATGCCAAGAATGGAGGACCTCATGGATTTTCTATCAGGAGCATCTTACTTTTCCAAGATTGATCTAAAGAGCGGGTACCATTAGATAAGGATCATAGAAGGGGATGAATGGAAGACAACTTTTAAGACTAATGAAGGGCTCTATGATTGGTTGGTGATTCCCTTTGGGTTATCAAATGCCCCTAGTGCATTTATGTGCCTTATGAATGAGGTATTGAGACCTTTCATTGGGAAGTTTGTTGTAGTTTATTTAGATGACATCCTTGTGTTTAGTAGGTCTAAAGAAGAACATTTGAAGCACCTTGACATGGTACTAATGAGGTTACAAGAGGAGAAGCTGCTGATCAACATGGAAAAGTGTGAATTCATGAAGGAAGAACTAGTCTACCTTGGTTTTTTCATCTCCAAGGGAAGTTTGAAGATGGATCCACCAAAATCCATGGGATATTTGAGAAGCTTCCATGGAATTGCAAGATTTTATAGAAATTTCATCAAGAAATTTAGCCAAATTTGTGCACCAATCTTGGACACCATCAAAGGAGGTAACAAAGGTAAGTTTTCTTGGACCAATGAGGCTGATAAAGGGTTTGAATATTTGAAAATGAGAGTAGCACAATAGCTTATACTTGTGCTCCCTGATTTTGATAAAATTTTTACCATTGAGTGTGATGCTAGCAATCAAGCAATAGGGGCTATTTCAAGCCCAAAAGGAAGACTGGTTGCATTTTACAGTGAGAGGCTGAATGAATCAAAGAGGAAGTTTTCTTCCTATGATTTGGAATTGTATGCTATGGTCCAAGCCCTCAAAAAGTGGAGGCACTACTTGTTACCTAAAGAATTTGTTGTTTATAATGATAATCATGCCTTGAGTTTTTTGAATGCACGTGACAAACTCAGTCATAGGCACATGAAGTGGGTAGAGTCTTTGCAAGCCTATACTTTCACAATAAAGCATAAGAAGGGACAAGAAAATAAGGTGGCAGATGCTCTCAGTAGAAGGGCACTTGTAGTGCAAGAGATCCAACTCCAAAGTATGGGGGTTGAAGCATTGAAGGATATGTATCATGAAGATTCAGATTTCAAGGAGGTATACAATGTTTGTGAGCAACATTTGAATTATTTTCATGGTGAATTCTCTGAATTTTTATTGCAAAATGGTTTTCTCTTCAAAGGAAGCCAATTGTGTGTGTGTAAATTCTCAGTGAGGGAGAATACCATAAAGGAGAAACACAATGGAAGTCTTGGAGGTCACTTTGGCCTTGACAAGACCTTAGAACAAGTTAGGAGATTTTACTATTGGCCAAAGTTGCAGGTGGATGTGAGAAGGTATGTGGAAGGTTGCATGATATGTCAAAGGACAAAGGGAACTTCATCAAATGCAAGACTCTATCAACCACTGCCCATTCCCAATAGGCCTTGGGAGTGTGTAAGTATCGAATTTGTCTTGGGGTTGCCTAGAACCCAAAAAGGTTTTGATAGTATCTTTGTGGTAGTTGATAGATTTAGAAAGATGGAACATTTTCTTCCTTGCAAACGCACCAATGATGCATCTCATATAGCAGGTCTCTTCTTTAAGGAGGTTGTTAGGATACATGGAAATCCTTTAAGCATTATTTCTGACAGGGATTCTAAATTCATTGGTCACTTTTGGAGGACCTTGTGGAAGAAACTCAAGGAAAAATATTTCCTTTAGTTCACCATACCATCCACAAACAGATGGAAAAACTGAAGTGGTGAATAGATCATTGGGAAACCTCTTAAGATGCCTTACCAAGGAGCATGGACAAGCTTGGGATCTGATTTTACCTCAGGCTGAATTTGCATATAATGACTCCATGAATAGGAGCATTGGTAGAAGTCCTTTTGAGGTAGTCTATGGAATGCACCCTAGGGTGCTGTCATAATAGTGGTTTACAATTCCTGAAAGGAATGAATTTTAGCTGAAATCACATATTTTTAGAAAATATAATGATTTAAGCCTTAAAAAGTTAAATTTTAAGGATTCCAATTGAAGAGGGTTTGATCAAATCACCTTAGATCAAACCCCCTTCGATAGAACCTCGCTAGTTTTAAACCATACCTATAAATGCGTCTCCTTTACACCTATCAAAATGCTGATAAAAAATCACTTTTGATTTAGCTTTTGGGGGATCAAATGAATTCATTTAAAATTTATTTGAAATGATTATGGTATTCCTTAGAACAAACTATCCAATGAATATAATTTTAATATGTTTTGGTTTTGTTATGTATTTGTTTTTTAAGTTTTATTAAACATAGGTTTTTCATTGAATATGAATTTCTTTTTTCTTCACATGTGAAAAAATAGAAGATTATCAAAAAAAACATTTGAAAAATATGAGTGCACCAGATATTGAAGTCCTTGGTCCAACAACAAAAATTAAATTAAATTTTGACATATACAAAAAAAGTTACACGTTATACGGTCGCGCTGTGTCTGAATTGTAATTCATTTGACTTTGAAACTTGATTAAGGAAAAAATATTCAATAAAAAACTATCTAACCAAGTGGAAGCACTAGATATGAGAGTTACAAATCTAAATTTGAAAGAATTAGAATTTTATTCTTCATGGAAAAAAAGTTATACGTTATACGGTGTGCATCACTTTTTAAAAATGTTGTTTTCTCAAAAAAATCAATTTTCGTGGGAGATGGAAAAAGAAGTGCAATTTGATTCCAAAAATTTTGAAAAAAATATTTTTAGAATCTGCAGAAATTTTTTTATGAGACTCTAGTTTGCACCATCTTCAAATTCCTCACAGTTTAGCCGCTATAGGTGCCCGAATGTGAAGATTTAGTTAAAAATAATGATTTCAGTGTCCAGTTTGGCCAAAAATTGTAAACCACTATTATGGGATCACCCCCTAGAGGGGTCTATGAACTAAGAGATCTACAAGAAGTTGCTAGGAGAAGTGCTCAAGGTGAGGAATTTTCTGTTACAATCAAGGATATTCATCAACAAGTGAGGGAAACCCTTCAAAAGAATGTTGAGAAGTATAAGGAAAAGACAAATTTAAAGAAGAGGAATGTCCAATTCAAGGTTGGAGAAATGGTGATGGAACACTTGAAGAAGGAGAGACTTCCAAAAGGAAAGTATACCAAACTCATGATGAAGATGATAGGACCATGCAAGGTGGTCTACAAGTTTCGCCAAAATGCTTATGAAATAGAGCTACCTCCTAGGGTGGCAATCTCTCCTATCTTCAACATTTCTAACTTGTATCCTTTCAAAGCTTCTATGATATGATTGAGTGCTTGGTTACGATCAAACTAATGATATGATTGATGTTACTAAATTTGGTTAAGGTGTATAAGATAGGTTTGGTGACTTTGATGGTTGGATGGGTGACTATTATGAAGCCTTTTGAGCAAATTGGTGATTAACCACAAGATGATAATCAAGATTTTGTTGTAGCAAGAGTTTGTAACCTATAAATAGACTACAATAGTCAAGATATGGTGAGTACAATGCTTGATAATGGACTGATAATAGTGAGGTATGGTTTAGTTGATTTGTTTCCTTGGTGAATAAATGAAAGGATGAATTGTTCAAGTGTCAATAATCAGGTTTATGTTGTTTTTATGGTGGTTGAGAATGATGTGAATCTAATTGATTAAGTCAAAGTTCTCTTTAATATGGTTTTTTCTTTGAATGAGTCAATTGGAATACTGATTAGTGGAATGATGAATGATGGCCTATGGAATGGCTAAGAGAATTTGAGTGGATTTTGGTTGAATGAAAAGTAAATTTTTGATGAAATTATATTTGATCTTCTCCTAATTCTATTTGGGATTGAAATCCCTTGAAGAAATGATGTTGATGATGTTTGTTGGATGCTCTGCATTAGTTGTACCCTAATGATTGAGTGTTTTGATTTGATGCTCTGCATCACTAACTGCCTTGTCTATGCTATTTCTTACTATTATGGTTTCACAGATTTTTTCCAAGCATCCATAATTTGTCATTGTGGTGCACCTTTGCAAGCACATGCCTCCATGTGAAGTAATTGCATTGTGCTGCTTATGTTGACTTTCTAAACAACTATATTGTAGAGTTGAAATTTTGTCATCTATCAACATCTAGTTATTAGTTATGGGATTTGAAGTAATGATTTGAGTTTGAATGATGTGTAATGCAACGTAACCAACAATATGAATATAAACTACACAAATATATTAAGTAGAATTCATTAGTTAAGTTCTCTTTATTCTATTACCTTCGTGTACATTTGAGTGAATCCATTAGCACTAGGAGGTGTTTACTTGAAACCGCCAATAGTAGCATGTTCAACATCCAAAATCACATGTATTAAAATACCATTCATAAAACAATGCTATTAACATGTAATAAATTTATAATTGTTTACTAGTTACATACCCCACTGATAGGTGTACTGCAAAAATAAGTAGGTGGAGGACCAGTGTATCTAGTCTCAACATTGTGACCCTGTAGTTTTATTAAAATAATAAAACTAAATTAGTTAATCATGCATTTCAGAATCAAAATTTCATAAATTAAATTCAATGAGCATGTTGATTTTTACCCCACTATCAATGCCATATGCACGATGAAAAATGTCAGTCATTCTCTCCATCCTCGTAGCAACATACGGATCCTGTGTTGCACCATACAGATCCTGTTTCATAGCATATAGATCCTATGTAGTAGCCTCCTGAGTGCTGGTGGGGTCATATGAACAAGTCGCCCCACAAGATTGACACACATGGGTTCGAAGGCCACCACCCAAAGACTCCCCTAGATGGAGTTGCACAATAGGGCTAGTATGATGGATGACACTCTGGGTCAAAGTGTTGGTCGCCTACAATGTCTCTACATCAACACTCTCCTTTGTAATGACAGGCATAACAATGTACTCATGAGGCGGCCTAGCAAGAGGTCGTCTCCCTTGCCGCGTAGGATCCGGTTGTGCACTGGGCCTATCCTGAGCTGACCCCACACCTCTCCCTTGGAACTCCCTCATATCAAAATAATTTGGGATTTGGTTCAATACGAACTCACTATATAGTTTCCTAAGAAAATATTGGGGGACTTCACAATAATTGCACGGTGGGTAATCAAAGACCAAGTACCGCCTATCATAAAAATGGTTCCTAATCTCTTGGTGGTGGCACCAATGAATAGGAAACCTCTTCGCATTGAGGCTAAGATTTTGATTTGTTCTCGGGTCAGTGAATAGAAAGCACAAATCACCTTTAGTAATTTTTAAATCTTTTACTTGTTTCTATGATAGTTTATCTGCATAATATGCCCTAGCTGCTTGCCTCCTATCTTTCCATCCCATTATTTGTTGGGTTATTGAATCTACATTTTTTAACATCTCTTTCATTGAATTTTCTAGTGTCATTCTTTCTGTGGTTGAAGCATTTGGATCACTCAACCTACTGATAAGATCCTCAATTTTTTTTGTTGTTTTCAATTTCACTCCTCAAATTTTGTTGACTGCCAGGAGGGTGTTCAGTGATTAGTGGGGGAGGTTGATTTTTTTGAGGAAGATTTTGTTGAGGAGGATTTTCCTGTTCTTCTTGTTGAGGATTTTCAGGATTATTTGCATCTCCTACAAATTAAAAAAAAATTCAAATCTAACCTAAAACAAACAAAATCAACTTCAAACTAAGAAATTCAAAACAAATAGAAAATAGTACTTACCTCCTGCACCTCTTCATAGTCATGGCGCCATCTTTGAAAATGAAAAGAAACTATTGTTGATGAATTTTGAAGAATGCCTCCTCCAAGAATGTGAGCGCAAAAATGAGGGTTTTTGGCTGCGGGCAAAGCAAAAAAATAGAAAAGAGAAAATGAATAGCTTTCACTTTTTTTTTTTTCTTTTAAAATGGCATAACACAAGTGCGTTATAATGCACTCACGTTATGTCATTTCCAATCTTTTTTTGAAGTTGTCCACAAAAGTGTAACCCAACTTCATGCACTTTCCCACATCTGATGTTTCCCCTACTGTCACCTTTTTTGGAATGCCTCCTAGTGCTCCCATTGTAGCTCAGAGTGTCGAGGTCCCTTAGACTCTCCAAGGTCATTTTGACACCACCAAATAGCCCCGAAAGGCCATGAAGCATAAAATGTTTTCAAAAAGTGTCGAGAGGCCTACCACCAAAAAGATTGAAACCTATTTTAATGAAGAGAAGAACTCTCTACTTATTACCATTATGAGACCAATTGTTTCCAAACCTGAAGGGAAAATGCAAATGAAAGATTATAGCATTCATGCTGTGGGGCTGGATTTAAGTGAAGCTAAACCGCATGATAAAATCATCCTAGCTAAAGCTACATAGAGGGTGGTATATGTTGATTATGAAAGGTTGGACAAGCAGTTAAGGACGCACGAGGTTGAGTTGGAAAATGTGAAAGGAACAGTGAGTAGATTGTAGAATGAAGTTCATGCCAAAGATGCTAAAGTAACCCGTGTGAAGAAAATTCAAGGCCAACAAAGAGATGTGCCTAGATTGCTTGTAGATGCTTGGAATCAGCAAGTTTAGCTTCGTGCTAAAAATGAAAATTTGAAGAAATAATTAAGTGATGCCAAATTCTAAAATATTGTTGATCTTTAGAGGATCTAGATTGAAGCAGAAGAGTCAAGACAAGAAGTCAGAAGATTGAGCTCTGAGTTGGAAAATTCTCTTTAGGAGAAGGGCCAAATGGAGGAAAACACTAGAGCAAGAGAGGCTTATTTTAAGCAAGAGTTGATTGTTGCAAGAGCATCTGGATCCCTCCCTATAATGAGGAGGCTAATAGCTATGCATTGGGAGTAGATAGAGATTGGTGTGTGTCCTGGGACCCACCTTACAATTTCTAAGGGATGTTTGGGAATTGAATGCCAAGGACGATTCGATGGCTGATCACTTCATACAAAAATGTGCACCCCAAGTGGCGGATTCCCAAAGTTTCATCTCCAAATTAAGCATCGCCACCAATCAAGTTCTTGAAAGAGTGAGAATTCCCAATCAGCAGGTCACCTCCATCAAAGCCAATGAGATCATCAACTACCACATGGTTGCAACAAAATTCAAGGATAACTAGATGGTGTTAAATAAAAGGTTCATTGAGATAAAAAGGACTTTTCTGTCCTAGTTTGTTTTGGGTTGCCTCCTCTTCTTTCCCTAGACAAAGATGTGCTAACAATGGAGCAAATCAATGATGCAATCCAAGGAAAGATTCAAACCACCACAGAACTTCCAAGCTCGAGTGTTGCACCCATTACAAATGATGTTGAGCATGAGATCTACCCTCTTTCTCAGCTCTATTATCACCTAGGTGTGATTTCTTCCAAGTGGGGTGTTATCTCTTTTAAGGAGATTTTTGATCTTGAACAAGCATACAAGTAGATCTAAACCCTTGTTCTACCAACTGATGTAGACAGGGAGGCCCAATGCACCACTTTCATCAAACTTCGGAACAACTAGAGGCCTAGGTTCGTATCTTTGTAGAGTGAAGACCCCTATGAGTCGCTAGAATTGCGAAGTATTTTTTTCACCTTAGTCATTTTGATTTTTGGTTTGCATAAATGTATTTGACTTCAGGTGAACCCACGCTCAAATAAAATCATCAGAAAGATGCACAATGTGCCATGTGGTGGCTATGTAGCTTTCATTTGTCATTTTCCTTTTGGGAGAAGGTTCGAGACACATGTTTACTTGTTGGACATTTTATGGGAGCTATATTTGCAAGCTCGAGAGTTTCCACCTTGTTGACACATCATCTCTTCATCGTGGGTTATTTGCACTGCCTATAAAGTAATCTGATTGAGGAGTTTGTCAAAGTTGGCTGGCCTTTTCTTCCATTTTCCTCAGTTTTTGGGATGAAAGTTTTGAGATGGTGCTTGGGAGTTATGTGATTGGTCAACTGGGTCATTTTTCCAAGCTATTTTTTTCAGGATTTGAACATGTATGAGCTTTTATCTTTGCTAAAATATCTAAAGGGTATTAATGCAGTAGTTGAGAATTAATGAGCAAAGATCTTTTGCAGCCTAACGAAGGGTCAATGATCAGATCGTGTGCTATCAACTATCAACACTTGGCAACAATTACTTCTGAGCTAATGTGGTGTATATCTTTTTTTCTAGCTATAAAGGGAGGGTGACGACACAAAAAGAAAAAGAAAAATTATTAGATTTTTCAAGTGATATTTTCTTTGTTAAGGAAGTGTTTCTTTAGTTTTCTTAAAGGTTTTTAGAACTATTTTCAGAAACAAGTTACAGAACTACTTTATTCTGGCATAGTATATCTATTAAGGTTTAAACTATTATCAGATTGGCATTCGACCTCTATTTCAAATTTCATTTTATAATTAAAGCACAAACTATTGAGGATAATTTATTGAGACTATGCATGTATGGAATTTTTCAAGCTTTCTTTCTTTATATTGTCATTATGATGAAACACTATGTCTTGCAAGCACTATGTAGGTGGATTAAATAGTGAATTTCTATCCTTTATGCTTGTATGGTAGAATAGTGGAAATTGGACTGTCATTGGACTTTTCTATATTTCTTAAAGTTATAATTTTGTTGTGTTGTGTTGTATTGCGAGATAGAGTTCATGTGATTTTTGAAATACTGTTCTTTTATCCATAAGAAATCTTCATGTTTGATCGGACCTTAATGAACACTGCCTACAGAAAGATCTAAAATTCTACACTGTGCTTGAAGTTAGCCTTTGTTGTTTGTTCTCTTTCCAACAATGAGGGGTTGTGGCATTCTCTGTCTATTTATATCAATCATAGGAATGATTTGGGTTTGAATTTTTTTAAAAGCTTTGGCGCGTCACCTTTTATGTTTTATGTTTACATTTCCTTCTCCCCTTATCTCAAAACCCAAAAAAAAGAGTCAACTTTCTATAAAAAATCAGGAGGTATTCAATGAGACACAATTTTTCCCCCACTCATTGAATTTCCCATAAGACTGTTAGAGAGGTACAAGCTTTAATGATCAACATTATTATTAAGCATATCTCATTCACAATAATTATAGTCTAAATAATTAGATTATTGATTATTTATGAATGGGGATTGTTGAATAAGTGTGACTAATACCCTTTCAAGTATTATGTCACCCTTCCTTCTATATTTAAGTAGGTTGTCTCTCTCTTTTGAGAGACGTAGAATTTAGAGATTGTGATTGAATTCTATCACTACATACATGAGGTATTATTGGTCATGTACAAGTATGGAGAAGTGTTCCATAGGTTTGATCTATGTTATAATAGACCATTAAATTATAAGTGTATTAATAAAATGATGCTTTATGGGGTTTTTCACCCAAAAGGGTTATCTCCATGTATATCTTGTGTAATGTGTAAAATCTATATTTGTATGATTTTCATTTTTTTTATTTTATATCTTGTTTATAACGACTAGTATCCTAAGATTCTAATTTGGAATAGAAACTCTATTGGAGATGATGCACTAACCAAGACCAGGCCTTGGCTAATATTTTAACACGTAAGTACCTGAGATGTGTAGAGAGTATTGATGTTCCTAGGTATGGTCTAGATGGTAGAGGCTCCATGATTTGGGATACACTTAAGAGAGGGGCCAGTCTAATAAAGCAAGGTTTGTTTTGGAATTGCAATGGGGGCTCTAAGGCTCTATTCTAGCTTTCTTCTTAGGATGGTCACCCCTTGATTCTGTCTATGTACCCACATCTCTAAATCCTAGCTAACAGATTTTTGGAGGTTGGTTGGGCTAAGGTCAAAGATTTTAAAGCTAGTGAGAGGTTGGGTAATATGGTGGAGTTTGGATGGAAATTCCCCCACAAGTGGCCTCCATGTTGTTCAGTTCAGGATTGTGAGGAGCTCTCCCAAATACTAGCAGCAAGGGAATGTAACTCCCTCCCTTTAGAGGACACCCTTGTGTGGATCCCTAATCCACAAGGAAGTCTCTTAGTGGAAGTATAATTGGAATAATTTTTCCTAGACCAAATGCAATTTCTTTATGTGGTTGTGGCTCAAGATTGGTGCCTCACTTGGGAAAACTTGAGGAAGCAAGGATTCTAGGGTACTTTCGATCTATGTCCTATGTGGCTACAATGAGGATTCCTCCTCACATATTTTTTACAATGTACCTTTGTTAGGTTTATGTGGAACCATTGGTGGGAGGCTTGGAAACATGCTTGTTTTCATGCTTTTTCTATTATAGAGTTTTGGAGAAGTTTGGTGATACCGCTAGAAAAGGATTCAAGTCTCTAGGTGGCTTGGAATTTGGGGCCCTCTCATATCATTTGGAACACTTGGCATGAAATGAATCATAGAATTTTCCAAGTTGAAGCTTTGGTGGTTCAACATATATGGTAGTGGGTCATGTGTATGATTCATGAGACTATTCAAGCTAAGTGTGATGTGACTCCTCCTGTTGACTATGGGGAGGCCGAGGTGATGTTGAGGTTAGGATTAATCAATAAGGGGGGGAAGAACTCTCTCTCTTCAAGGGGTAGGAAAAGGAAAACTCAATAGGATGACAAATTATCTCCCCTCTCTGATGGTGTCTTGAAGATCAATAGCGATGGGTCATCTAATGGTAACCTTGGACATGCTAGTGTAGGGGGAGCTGGAAGTGATAAATCGGGCACAGTTATGTTTTTCTTTTCCATTTATAAGTGTGATCGGACTAATATTATGATGAAGGCTCTTGTTATTCTTATTTCCTTGGAGAAGGCCTATGCCTTGGGATGGCACAAGGTTGCTTATGAATCTGACTCTATGATTCTTGTTAATATGTTGAATAAGCAAAGTTTTGAAGGGGTGAATTGGCAATTAGCTTTAGTGGCTAGACAAATTCTAAAGTTGAGAATTTCCTAGAGGAGGTATCCTTTGTTCACATCCCAAGGGAATGTAATAGTGTTGTTGATTGCCTTTCCAAATGGGCTTCAGAGGGCCAAAATGGTTGGAAGGTTAGTGAATGGGAGCAATTTCCTAAGGATTTGGTGGGTAATTTGAAAAGGTTGATTCATGTAGATATGGAAGGTTAATGGGATTGGTGACTTCGCCCCTCGGTGCAAATATTTTAGTTGGGTTTTTTTTTTTCTTATGTTTCTCCTTCTATTTCTTTAGTCTTTGGGGCTTGTCAACCTTCTTGTTCTAGTTGTTGATTGTACCATTGTGACTTTTTTATTAATAGATCTTTACCCTCCTTTTTGCAATAGACAATTAATTTTTTTCTAATATATCTATTGTAAAGACATATATATGTGAAACATAGGAAAATAGGTTTTTCTCCAAAAATGGGTGAGAAATGGGGGTAATGCACTATTTACCTACTTCCATTAGGAAAAAGAGATCCCCTAGTGCAAGATTGACTTTCAACCCTTCGGTGAGTCAATATTAATGGAGATCTCATTTTTTTCCTTATGATTAAGGATGAGGTAAATCAACCTAAAATGTACTTTTGGGAGATGAATGAAAAACATCAAATGAATGAAATTATGCAATGTGAAACTTGAATCATCAATTTAAAACCTTAATATATTAGAATCCACAAAATTCTAGTAGATATGAGATGAGTATGAATTTATGCACTTATCACCAAAAGCCTCTAGTAAGTGTCCTCTTGGGACAAAGTTTTCCTAGGGCGAATGAGTCTTTGTAGGGATTTTCTTCTCAACTTTGAGGGTCCTCTAGAGATGGAACTAATCTTCTATTTTCCCTAGGTCTCATGGTTGAAAAGTCAGAAATACATTCGAGTTTTGAGTTTTTATATCTTGACGTCAATGTTGAAAACTTTGCAAAATTGCACTTTTGATCAATATTCAATCCTTCTTCACTTGTAAATTTGCAAACATGAAGAGGGATTTTAAAAAAAAAAAATTTGTGAAGGGTGTTTTCGTTGATAAAACCTTGTTTTGGAAATTAAACCTTGAAATGAAATCAAACATGAATGGAAGGAATGATGAATGAACAATGCTATTTTGTAACTGACCAAACCCTTGAATGCAAACCCTTAGAGGACTAATGTCTAACACATATCTCCAAGTTCTTTATCTTGCATGAAATGGCTTTATTGGATGTTGATATTGATGCTTGAATCTTGACTTGAATGCTTGGAACCTACATCACAATGTTAGCTTGAAAAACAAGCATGAACACACATAAAATTTGACATCATGATAAGATCTTGAAATGCTATTGTAGATGATTGAATTTTTTTATTTTTAATGCTATCGACAATAATATTTTCTCACAGGAAAGTTTCCCTCTTTCTATATATTTTGAATTGATAAAAAGAATAGATATTTATAGGTCTAATTTCTTGATAGTTAAATTTAAAAAGCTAACAATTTCCATTTGAATTTGAATCATAAAAATTCCACCAAAAAATTATTAAAAATTTGGGTCCTAAACTTAATGGGGACCCATTCACCCTTGGGAAAATGGGTCCTAGGCTTCAAACATAGGACACACCAATTTCAAGGAAATTTAATTAATTTCTACAATTGTTTAATACAAGTTTCCCTTTCAGAAAATGGGATTAATTAGGCTTTTAAATGCATAATTGGGCCAATTAGAGGCTTAATTAAGTCAAATTAAATTAAGGGACCCAAACATAGTGTTAAAATGTAAAGGAGTACATTTTCCTACACTACATTTATCCCTAACTTTTGTGAGAGGATTAAATCCCTATGCTCAAACTCACACTAAAGTAGACAAATATGCATCAAGAAGGGTCTAAGTGCACAAATATCAATTGGATAGGATGAAAAAGATCAAGGAGATGAACAAGCCCCTAGGACCAAGATCCCATGGTAAACCAATGTAAGCACAAAGGGATGCACATGAATGTATGCTTTGAAGCAGTAAGACAATATACACAAACATACAATGCCAAAATTAATGTGAAGAGAAAAGGGGGTAGATCAAGCCTCAATTGTTTGTCCAATCAATGTGGATCAATCCTTAGTTGTTCAAGTCCAAAAATTTTACAAGTGGTAACATGCTATCCAATATGTGAACAAAATTTACTCATAAGGGTTAGTGAAATCCGTTGTCCACTAGGTGAGCCCCAAAAAGTGGCTAATGGGAAGCCGTTCCAGGTCTATAGGCTCCCATTCTAATAGCCATACCAAAATTATACTTCTCAATAACTTTGATAAGGAACCACACAAAAAGACTCCATAAGGATAGCAAGTTGTGTTATGCTAGATATTCATGAAAAAAATAAAGGCTCCACTGGAAAGAAAGTTGTATTATGCTTGGTGGTTGTGAAAAACATAAAGGCTCCACTTGCAAGCAAGTTGTGTTATGCTTGGTGGCCATTAAGAACATAAAGATTTCATTGGAAAGAAAGTTTTGTTATGCTTGGTGGCCTTGAAAAAGGTTGTACATGCAATAGGATAGGATATTCAAAGGGGTTTTTCTTAGTTCAAGAACATCATGCTTAATGTCTTCAAGAGAGGACTAGTCAAGGATAAAAGATTTACAACTTAGGGAATGCAAGCCGCAACATCACCACTAATAGGAAAAGTATCAATTTCCCACATATAGTATCTACGAGTTTAGGATACACCAAGGTTAAAGTTATCCTAGAAGAATCTTTTGTAAGAGTGTTGATATTATGTGAAGGCTTGTTTTATTCTTTTGTTTATTTTGAAGTAAAATAACCAAGGTCCCACTAGTTGATTTGTGTAAATTAGGCTCTATATGGGCACAAATGCCTTGTTCTCTAGCACCACATTCTTTTCCACTATAACCAAGTTGTTTCAAAAGCTCATAACCTCTTCCATGAATATTTTCCATTTCTTTTGGATTTGGTGGTTTCTCATGATCACACTCTTGATATGTGGATGTGTAAGTGTTGTTTTCATCTTCTTTACTAGAAGTTATAGACTCATGTGCTTTTGATGACTCAACTTGTGTGGATATTATTGTAACTTATTTCTCTTTTATTGGTTTGTGTGTAATATTGTATTCTCCCATGGATGTGGGTATAAAATCTAAGGAACCCAAAACATCATATAATAGCTATTTGACTTCTTCTCTTTCTCTTCCTCTTGCATGGGTTCTATTTTTGAAGTTGGTATCAATGTTTTCAAAGGACTTTCCTTGTCTTTCTCAATGTGTAAACAAATTTATAAGTGAGGGTCATCCTTGACTATATAAAACTTTTTATTATAGAAATATTTCATTAAATGATGAAGATTTGAAGGTACCGCACTCATTTCATGAATCCAATGTCTACCTAAGAGAAGATTATAGGTAATATTATCAGGCATGACATGAATAGGAGTTTGCAATTTGACCTTCCAACTCTAATAGGTAATGTTATCACACCAAGAGGTTGCTTTCCCATATTATCAAAACCACAAATAGATAAGGATTCTAGTTCAATCTTAGTCTAATTCACTCCAATCATATCCAAGAGGTTCACACTACACACATTAAGGGCCAAAAAAATTTCAATGAGAGTTTTTTTTGTTCCACATTTGTTAATGACAACCATTACCATGAAGGCCTCATTTTTCTTTTACACATCTAGTGGAGGTAACTCATCTTGATGAAAGGTAATGTTTAAGTTGACCAAGTTCATACCTTGAATTAGGGTTGCTACATTATTTGGTTATGCACTAGGAGTAATAACAATTTTTTTTAAAGAATTTTGAAGCATGTTATGATAATTAGGTGAAGCTTGAATAAGATCCCATAAAGAAATCTTAGTAGGAGTGTTTTTTAGTTGTTCCACAAGATCATACTCTTTTCCACTATGAAAAGGAAAATGAGGAGCACTAGGAAAAATAGGTTGAGGTAATTGTAATGAAGTAGGTATGGTTTGTGTTTTCCTATTATTCCTTATGTTATATGTGTGAGAAATGGTATTATAACTCAGTTGTTGTGAAACATTGTGTTGAGATGGTATTATGATAAGCATAGGTTTTTTTTGGACTTGTGGTTGTTGTGAGGGTGGATAGGGGCAAGTTAAGGCATAAGAGGTTCAATTATTAAAGGATTTGTTGGAGGTCTAATGATTAGAGGACTCAAGGGAGATTTAATGTTCATAACCTCAAAAGACTTATCCTTATTTTGATGATCTTGTAGTGAGGTGAAGTCTAATGTCACCTTATCATCTTCATTTAAGGAAGTCACATTACTATTTGATGCAAGAGGAAAAATACAAAATTCACCCCCTCTACTATCACACAACTAACTTGTTCAATTTTACATAATTTCCATGTGATATTTAGCCACAAAAACATCACAACCCATTTCACACTTAAATTACAATTGCTTTTATCAATTCAAAATCAATTGTATTTCCACATATAAATTGGTACATGCCAAACTATCACATGAATTTAATTTTTATGGACATTCAAATTTATATATCGTTATTCTACCTTTCAATTTCAATTTTCATTTGACCTGTCACCATCAAATTCTTTGTCCATTTATATTCTACAACCTTATTACTTGTCTGATTATCTCTCATCTTATTTTGGATTTTCATACCTATATCCATGTATTTAGTATCTTACATGTTCCTCTTCACATTTGTGATTAAAAATCAAACTTTTTTTCTTTCAATCCTTTGCTGGTTCAAAATTCCATGCAATCTTCTTATTTAATCTATATCCTTTTACAATTTGGATTTATTCAAAATTCCATAGCCCTCACTATGTTGTGCACCTCCCACTGACCTTCCCAACATGGTAAATTTAACCCCATTTGCAATTTTCTTATCTATCCTTTCCTTCTATGCATCCCTCATACTTGTTTCTACACTGCCCCCCTTTTTTCACTGACATCGATCATACCCTTCTTATATTCCTCTTGGCCCAGTTGTTTGTATTCAACTTTGGGTTGTGACTTCTCTATCCTCCTTCATTGAATAAAATTTATCTTTAAAAAAAATTCTCCACACAAGACCTCCTTTCCCATTCCTCTTTACAATGCTTAATATGGTCTTCATATGCTTGTGTAGGAATATCAAAAGGCACACTATCCAAAATGCAACAACCATCTAATAATCTTTTCCAAACTGACCCAATTGCTTGGTAAAGTAATTTCAATGATTTTTTGTTTAAATCTTCAAAATGAAACCATCTATTGAAATTGGACCCATGACATACTAGAGGATAGTCAATCTTTCATTACAAGAGACATAAACTACTTATTTAATTTCATTAATTCTACAATTATGTTAATGAAAAAAATTGTCTTTGCCATTCCAAAGTCATGTCTATGTATGCCTATAAAAAAGAACCAAAACAAGCCAAAGCAAACCAAAATTGCAAAAAAAAAAACCAACACTTTTTTTTTGGTTGGTGTTGATCACCATTTTTCCCCAGTGCTCCTGCACCAGACACGTAGGATAGAAATATTATGAGCATGGGTTCACAATTATCGAGTTTAGTGATGGAATCACTCTTTGAGATTGTAAACAATTTGTAACGAACTCCATCACTGTATGAAGTACCCCAAAACTATTTCTTTCACTTTTTCCAGCATTTCTCTAGAACATAGACGACCTCCCTCCAACAATGTTGCACCTTCTTATTTCTCCCCCTTGTGGACTCATGTCCACCAAAGTCTAACCTCCTCCACCAAATGCTTTCCAAACTTATTTTCTCCTTTGTGGGTTCAAACCCACCTCTAACCGACCACCTCCACCAATACACTAAAACATCTTTCACTATCTCCATAAGCAAAAATGGAACATCTACTGTAACATGTTCTTTCTCTCTATCATTCTCTCCTTCTATCATTTCATTTGAAAAAAAAAATATCATTATAATTTTTTTTGACCTCATCTTCATTCATAGCTGCAAAATTCACTTCCTCATTAGCTGCAACTTCTCATTCTTCTCTCTTCACTACAACAACAAGCTTCATTGTCCATTCTTCCTCAATTGCCAATAGTTGGGTGAACAAATCTGTTTTACCTTCGCTATTCACTACAACCTCTTTGCTTCTCACTTCATTATTTTCTTCCTCAATCACTACTACATCCAATTCCACTTCTTCTCAGCTCACCTCTTCAATTTCACCCTTTTTCTCCATGGCTTCCTCATGGCATGTCTTCTTTGCAACCTCATGATTATATTCATCATGCTTGACCAATTATTCCCATTGCCTTGCTTCCAATCTATCCATTCTCATGGTTATATCAACCATCATCAAGAAGATCTTCCTCTTTTTGTACTTCCTCCATCCATCCCATATATGATGGGCATCTTTCTCACAAATATCCCCATCTCACTTGCTGCAATCTTCTGCAATCCACATCACACTCTTCGCATTTTGTGATTCTTTGTGGCTCTTTAGCTCCCAATTGTTTGGGACTTCACAAACCTCCAACGGTTCTCACATGAGCTCTTCTCTACTGTTTTTCACTCTCCACCCATAGGTCCTAGTGGATCATCTCCAATCTTAGGACTACCCACTTTGATACCAATTGATGCAAGAGGAAAAATATAAAGCTCACCCCCTCCACAATCACACAACTAACTTGTTCAATTTTACAAAATTTTCATATGATATTTGACCACAAAAACTTCATAATGCACTTTTCACTTAAATGAGAATTGCTTTTATCAATTCAAATTCAATTGTAAATTCCACATATAAATTGGTACATGCCAAAATATCACAAGCATTTAATTTTTATGGACATTCAAATTTACATATTGTTATTCTACCTTTCAATTTCAAATTTCATTTGATTTTTCACCATCAAATCCTTTGTCCATTTATATTCTACACCCTTATTACTTGTTTGATTATCTCTCCTCTTATTTTGTAATTTCATACCTATCCATGTATGTAGCAACTTACATGTTCCTCTTCACATTTGTAATTAAAAATCAAACTTGTTTTCTTTCACTCATTCACTTGTTGAAATCTCATGCAATCTTCTTATTTAATTTGTATCCTTTTACAATTTGGATGTGCTCACAATTTCACAGCCCTCACTATGTTGTGCACCTCCCACTAACCTTCCCAGCATGGTAAATTTAACCCCATTTGCAATTTTCTTAGCTATCCTTGCCTTCTATGCAGCGCTCATACTTTATTTTGTGTTTCCCCCCTCTTTTCACTGACATCGATCATACCCTTATTATATTCCTACTGGTACAACTATTTTTATTCAACTCTGGGTCATGACTTCTCTCTCCTCCTTCATTGCATAAAATTTATCTTTAAAAAAATTTCACACAACTCCTCCTTTCCCATTCCTCTTTACAATGCATAATATGGTCTTCATATGCTTGCATAGGAATATCAAAAGGCACGTTGTCCAAAATGGAACAACCATCTAATAATATTTTCCAAAATGACTCAACTACTAGGTAAAGTAATTTCAATGATTTTTTGTTTAAATCTTCAAAATGAAAGCATCTATCAAAATTGGACCCATGACATACTAGAGGATAGTCAGTCTTCTATTACAAGAGACATAAACTGCTTATTTTATTTCATTAATTATGCAATTATGTCAATGAAAAAAAAATGTATGTTCCATTTGAAAGTAATTTCCACGTATGCATGTCAAAAAGAACCAAAATAATCCAAAAACAAACCAAAATTACAAAAGAAAACCAACATTATTTTCTTTTGTTGGTGATGATCACCATTTTGTCGAGGTGCTCTTGCACCACTACTACTTGAAAGACATGTATCAATGCTATCAAGCTCTTGCACCATGATATATTCCCTATTAGGAGAGTTTTTTGGAGAGGAGAAAACAATATTTTCATGACATTCAGTGGTTGGGTCTTCTAAGATACCTTTATCACAAGTAAGGGAAGTATCTAGAGAAGAACAACTATGATTTTCTTGCTTACCAATGATTGCATCCTTTTGTTCAATTATATCTTCCCAAGTGGGAGAAGAATTGGGAGAGAGAGAAACATGATTCTCATGACTCTTAATGAGTGGATCTTACAACACCAAAATATATTCTTCACAACAAGGAGAAATATTAGGAGAAGAACAAATATGATTGTCATGATTATCTATGATTGCATCCCCTTGTCCAATATTGTCTTCCCAAGTAGGAGAGGTAGGTGAAGAGAAAAAAATAGGATGGTCATGGCTCTCAATGATTGGAGACTAGGTAAAGTGATGTTAAGAAATGTGTCAATGATCTCATCCTCTTATACCATAATGTCCTCCCAAGTGGGTGGGGTAGGGGGAGAGGGACAAACAAGATTATCATGACACTCAATGATTGTATCTCCTTTCACCAAGATACCTTTGTCGCAAGTAGGAAATGTATTGGCAGAAGAACAACAATGATTGTCATGATTATCTATGCTTGTGTCCTCTTGTTTTGTTACATTCTTACAAATCTAATAGATACTAGGAGGGTAACTAACATGATTGTCAAAGGTTTCATTTTTTTTTCCTAGATTATGATACTAAGTAGGAAAAATAGAATCATACAAGGGTGATACCCCAATACTAGTTTACAATTTTTGGCCAAACTAGAAACTAAACTGATTTTTTCTAACTAAATCTTCACTTTCGGGCACCTATAGCGACTAAACCATGAAGAAATTGAAGATGATGAAAACTAGTGAGTTGTGACATTTTTTTAGTAGGTTCTAAATATATATGTTTCAAGAATTTTGGAATCAAATTGCACTTCTTTTTCCATCTCCTTCAAAAACTATTTTTTTTCAGTAAACACCATTTTTAAGGAGTGATGCTCACCGTATAACACATAACTCTTTTTCCATGAAGGATAAAATTATAGTTTTTTCAAATTTAGATTTGTAACTACGATATCTAGTGCTTCCAATTGGTTCATAGTGTTTTATTGAATATTTTTTCCTTAATCAAGTTTTGAAGTCAAACCAATTACAATTCAGACATAGGCAGACTGTATAACACAACTTTTTTTGTACGTATCAATTTTTTTTTTTTTGTTGGATCAAGGACTTCAATACCTGGTGCACTCATATTTTTTAATTTTTTTAATAATATTTTATTTTCCACGAGCAAAACATAGAGCTTGATTTTCGGTGAAAAACCTACATTCACAAGAAATAAAAAAATAAATATAATAATAAAATTAAATTTATTTAAAATTATACTTTTTTAGGAAGCTTATAATAAGGGCTACATACTTACAAAAAATAAATTTTAAATGAATTCATTTGATCCCCCAAAAGGTGAATAAAAAGTGGTTTTTTATCAGCATTTGGATATGTGTAAAGGAGACTCCGTTATAGGTATGGTTTAAAACTAGCGGGGTTCTATCCAAGGGGGTTTGATCTAAGGTAGTTTGATCAAACCCTTTTCAATTGGAATGATTTAAATGGAACTTTTTAAGGCTTAAATCATTATATTTTCTAAAAATATGTGATTTCAACAAAAATAAGAATCTCCCAAAAATTGTAAACCAACTTTGTGGGATCACCCACAAGCCATGTGATACTCTATGAAAAGAAAATGTTTGAAAAGGAAACATGCTTTTATGAGAACTAATCTATCCAAAATATGTTATGCTTCAAAAAATGAACATAATTATTTGATGATTTTGAATATTGAAATAAATTTGGAATGATTTAAAATGGCTAAACTAAATGGATGATTAGACCTAATGCAAAAAATAAAAAAATTTAAAAATTGATAGATTGAAGCAGTGGTTTACCAGCGGATCTAGGAAGTGCAGAAAACCACAAAAATTACCAGAAAATATGGTTTTGATAGGCCCTCAAGGACTCATTCACCCAAGGGCGAATGGGTCCTTGAATAGGGTTTTTAAAAATGAAAAATGAAAATTATGAGTTATTATTTGTGCTTTATGTTTTAGGTTGCAAACTATAGTTTTTGTGACATTTTTTTTCAAATTTTAGTGTCCTAATGCAAATGAAATTAGTGCTAAATGTTGAACAAAGTGACACTTTTTGAAATGAAATTTTGAGTAAATTTTTTAATGTAAATGATTGAAAGTACACTAATATGCAAGTACTATGCAAAATCAATGTGATTTATATGCAATTTATTTGGATTTTTCAAATTTTAAACAATGCAAAATACAAATTTAAAACTCTAAATGAGATGCAAACTAATGCAATTTTAACAACCCTAAATAGAATTCAAACTAATACAATGCAATGCAAACTAATGCAAATCCTAGATGTAAGGTTTGAATGGACCCCAATTTCAAATTTTTTAGAAATGTGCAAAGTGTTAGGTTCACCAATATGAAATGGTAACAAGGGAGTACGATGCACCTATCTTCCCTAGTTCATTGAGAAAAAGAGATCCCCTAGGGAAAGATTGACTTTCAACCCTTAGGTGAGTCAATCTTAATGGGGGTCTTGTTGTTTTCCTTGTGATTGAGGATGAGGTAAATCAGTCTAAAATGCACTTTTGGGAGATGAATGAAAAATACCAAATGAATACAATTATGCAATGTAAAATTGGAATCATCAATTTAAAACCTTAATCTATTAGAATCCACAAAATTTGATAGATCTGAGATGAGTATGAATTTATGCACCTCTCACCAAAAGCCTCTGCTGAGTGTCCTCTGGGACAGATTCTCCCTAGGGCGAATGAGTCTTTGTAGGGATTTTCTACTCAACTTTTAGGGTCCTTTAGAGATGGATCTAATCTTTTGTTTTCCCTAGGTTTTATAGTCAAAAATTTAGAAAAAAATTTAGGATCTAAGTTTTCGTATCATGACGACAATGTTGACAACTTTGAAAAATTTCACTTTTGATCAATCTTCAATCATTCTTCACCTGCAAATTTTCAAAAACAAAGATAGGGAAAAATTATTTGTTTTTGGTGAATGGGGGTTTGCCTTGGTCAAACCCCATTTTGGTAATTAAACCTTTAAATAAAATGAAACATGAATGGAAGGAATGATGAATCAACAATTATATGCTACAACTCACCAAACCCTTGGAGGACTGAAGTCTAACACATCTCTCCAAGGTCTTGATCTTGCATGAAATGACTTGATTGGATGTTGATCTTGATGCTTGGATCTTGACTTGAATGCTTGAAACCTACATGACAATGTTAGCTCCAAAAACATGCATGAACACACATAAACTTTCACATCATGATAGGATCTTGAAATGCTGTTGTAGATATCTGAGAATTCTACTCTTCAACCATATATATACATACATATATATACCAACCTTAATATATTTTATCTCTATATCTCTACAACCTACATATATTTCTAAAAATTTATAAACTATATATTTTTATAAATGTTATAGTTTTAAATGAGATTGATAGCTACCTTCAATGAAAATTATAATATAATATCAATGTGTTTTTTTATCATTGTTAATAAATTTTTAATCACTTAAAATTTAGTTCTAAAGCCGAATTGGGTCTTCATACTTTCAAAGAGATATAGGCATTTCTTTTCTAGCTCTTACAATTCCTTAAATTTTATACTTTTACCTAATGCTACCATTAGAGGCCATGTGAGCTTGAGCAAATTTATGGTTAATTATAAGTGTGCTTACACCGCTATGCTCCCCACATTAACTATTTGGTTTAACTCTACCAAGTAAGAACTACATATGGAGCACATTTCAAAATAAATGTCTAAAATTTGTGTGCCTTTCACATGGCCATGTGGGGGATTGAAACTCAGAGTTCAAAATAAATTGAACGGCTATATTTTCACGTGGAATAAAATGATCAATATTAATAATGAAATGCTTGGGGTCCACATTTATCTAGATAATAAAATTCATAATCTCAAATTTTTGGAGCCTCCTTTTACATAGAAAGCTTTAGCATCAAATTTCGGGAACCTTCTTTATCTAGAAAGTATTAGTTATTAGTCATTTTCTCTACCTATTTCAATGGGATTGAGAACAAAAATTTTCTATGTTGGTTTGAACAAATACAATATGAAGGTATGCGCAAGTAATTGATTTTGAAAGATAGGAATATTTATATGGTATTTGAGACAAAGTGGACCAGGTGGTATAGATTCAATAAAATCAATTTAATTAAGTCATATGACATTTGAAAGCATTAAAAGTCATTTTAACATTATTTTGTTCTATTTATTTTTTTCAAACATTTTCATTATTGCAAACACTTTTCATTATTTCAATTCAAGAAATATTTATATGGTATTTGAGACAAAGTGGATTAGTAAAGGTAGTATAGGTTCAATAAAATCAATCTAATGACATTTGAAAGCAATCAAAGTCATCCTAGTATGATTTTATTCATTATTCATTTTTTCCAAACATTTACATTATTGTAGTATTCTCCATAATTTCAATTCAAAGAATATCTACATGGTATTTGAGGCAAAATTGACTAGTAAAAGTAGTATGAATTCAACAAAACAAATCTAGTTAGACCATGCCATTTAAAGTATTAAAAGTCATCCTATCATCATTTTGTTCTTTACACATAATTTCAAACATTAACATTATTGCAACATTCTTCGTAATTTCAATTCACAGTATAAAGAAGATTCATTTCATCATTCACTGAAGAAATAGACTTTTTTAGATGTGTAAGATGTAAATTCTTCCTGATAAATTTGATTTGCATGTAATTATCTTTTATAAGGTTCTAGGAAAATTCACCACCAACAACTCACCGACGGAAATTTCACCGTCAACAATTCACCGCAGGAAAATTCACTGCCACCAACAATTCACCACAATGGAAAATTAACCGCCAAAAATTCATGCAATTAATTTTTCGTGCAGTAAATTGTTATGACGATGAATTTTCTGACGATGAATTTTCTGTCAATGAATTGCTGACGATGAATTTGTTGAATGCCCTTTTATAATAATTATTTTAACTTTTATAAAATTTCACAAATAATAGATTGTCTTAAAAGAAGTTCAAATAACCCAACCATATAACATTTAGATTCGTTCCCAAAACATAGAGTACAAATATATTATCTCATACAAGCTTTATTTAAGCTATTTTAAAATATTCTCTATAAAATTAAGAGAGATATATGTCATATCTCGGATTGATTCGGCACTCAAGTATTGTTTAATGATACATTGCAAAAAGGTCATGCCATATTTTTTTGTTAAAGTTTTTCTTTCAATTTTTGTTGCATATAAGAGTAGTTTGTAAAAATCAACGTTGAGTGTTTAGGTGGCAATAAAAGGTGGTTGTCTTGAGTAAGAAGTGGGACCCTACCTATTTTCTTTCTATTATAGAATATTGTCATCATATAAAATAGCATTTAGTAATGACTTCGTGTGTTTAGACACTTTTCTTTATTTTCTCACCTATAATCTGTTGATGCTTTTTCCTTGTTCAAGGATTGTTGAACAAACCTTAGACTTTATCTATTGTACCCTTATTATCATAATTTTTTTTTTTTAAAGGAATGCATGTTTTATCAATGATATGATTATATAATTGTATTAGCCACATATGGCTATCTATATGTGAATGATATAGATGATATATGGCTACATGTGAGCCTACTTTCATATAATTTTATTTATGTCAAAGTCTAGATATAGACTCTATATATAGATAGAATTAGTAGAAATATTTTGGATGCAAATGAAATGAAGGTATGCAGAAATATTTTTTAAATTAATTTATAAATTCTAGATTTTATAATTATAGAAAATAGAAACACACATAAAAGATAAATAAAATCATACCACAACACAAATATACATGAGGAGAGTCTTTTTTGGGAGAAAATCTTCACACTCTAGAGTCTCTCAAGATTTTATTCAACTATCTAAATATAGTCACTCACTTGTAGAGCAAGCCTTAGAAGACTATCACCAACCAAAGGTCTAGAGTAATTTTGGTAGCATAATAATACCTATCAAATCACTACTCAATACCTCCATCTCAAGCATCATATAATAAGAAAAAGTAGTACACAACAATCAAATGATAAAACCATGAGCAAAAACCATCCAAAAAAATGGTTCCTAAATACTTGATTATAAAATCAACACCCAAATTCCAAGATGAGTTCATATACTAAAAGTAGCATATTCCATTCAACTATCATAAGTCCATCATATTCTACTCAACAATTTGAGAATTTTGTTTTGACTTCATTATCTCCATTCAAAGATATCTTATGATATGTCATAACCCACAACCTAGATTGGTAAAAAAGCATAACTCCCTCTTACAAATGTTTTCTATATTTGATATATTTTTATATTTCTAATATAAGAGGCCTAACTTTTGGAGGCTATAAATTTTGAATTGGGATTATTGGAGCTTTTTTTTATTCCATATATTGTAGATTTGAAAATATCTATGCAATTAACATCATTGGAAGTGATTCCAAAAAATCTAAAACAAGTAATTTTCCCAAAAGTAAATTGCATACAAAGAAGCTGAGTTTAAAATGTTGTACAGGATAAAAAATATTTTCTTCATATAATTAACATTAAGAGAAAGGTTGATGCACCCTTCATAACATTCTCTTGCTCTTTGAACACTTTACAAGAGAAAATTGAGTACCAACATGTATGGAATTAATTATTTGGGGTCAAAAGGCCCAAAGACTCATAACACCACTTGAAAAAAATTAAGCTCACTAGTTTCATGAATGCATCTACAATATTCTACAAAATGTCAACTTTCACCAACATTACCCTCCTACCATCTAACACATGTCATGAATAAAATTGTACTATATAACAATATGCATCATCCTTCCATGAAAGGTTAGGTTCTTTTCTAAACATATGACACTTTAACTATCAGATAAAACTCTAATAGATCCTAAAATTAGGCCCATACCTAAATGTAATAGCTTAAAATAGATGACTTCCTTAAAAGTTGAGTAGCTACAATGTACTCTTCTTCTATAATGGAAAAAATGACCATAACTTGTGCTTACTTATCTAACTAATAGCACCATGCAACATACTAAAAATACATTCAATGAATCTATTGCTATTAACATCCCTAGCACAATCCAAATCCATAAATTCATGAACAATAAATTATTGATAGTCCACTATAGAATTTCCATGATAAAAAATAGATTACCCAAATGTACCCCACAAATTCTTGACAAGATCCTAATATAATAAACTATGATTAGCCATGAAACAACTAGGGAAGATTGAAAGTGCAAAACAAAAATAGTCTCTTAATTAGTTTGGAAGACAGGGATACCTTGATCAACTGGAATATGGTCAATATTTATGGCCCCAATTCAAGATTAGACAGGCTTTATCTTTGGAATATGCTGGAAGAAATTATCACTAATAGTAAAGATGAGCTATGGATGTTGGGAGGAGACTTCAACTCCCCATTATACCCATCAGAAAAAGTGGAGGCTTAACTAATTTCTCTAATAGCATGATGGATCTTTCGAGGTTCCTTAACTCAGTTAGGTTAATGGATATTCCTCTGATTGGGTCTCTCTTTACTTGGTCCAATAGAAGATAGGGTAATCACTTGATACAAGTTAAATTGGATAGATTTTTTATTTCCTCTAACTGGAAAATATTGCAAAATCTCTCCCTTACTGCTTCTTCAAGAACAGGGTCTAATCATATTTTTCTCCTTTTGGAATGGAATGATAAAATGACTAAGAGGCCTTATCCCTTCAAATATGAAATAATGTGGTCACTCCATCCAAACTTCAAATATTTAATTGAGAAATGGTGGAATTTACCTTGTGATGGCACTCCAATATTTAAGCTAACTCAAAAACTAAAAAGGGCCAAAGAAAAAGTAAAGGGATGGAACAAGTACATGTTTGGGAATATCTTTACCATTAAGAAAGACTTAAACCTGAAAAATAAGGAAATTCAAGGCCTAATGGAGGCCAGAATTATTGATGAGGAGATTTGTACCAAAGAGAGGGAGCTAAGAGTGCAATGGTATAAAATAAACAAAAAAGAAGAAATCTTCTGGAAATTGAAATCTCAAATCCTATGGTTAAGAGAAGGAGATAGAAACACTAATTTTTTTCATCAATCTACTTTGAAGCATAGAGGAAGAAATAGGATCAGATTTCTAACCACCTCCAATGGGACAATACTTGAGTGTGAAGAGGACATAGCTAGGGAGGTTGTTTCCTTCTTTTCAAATTCTCCTGAATTTCCTGAAATTGATATCTTTGAACTAGATGAATTTCTGATGGTCATTCCCAAGGTGATCATGAATCAAAATTTAAAAGATTTATCCAAGTTTGTTTTTATGAATGAAGCAAAGGAGGTTGTCTTTTCATTTGGTGTGTTTAAAGCACTAGACCCAGATGGATTCTTCCCAAGCTTCTTCCAAGTTTATTGGGATGTTGTCTCTCTAGACTTGCTCAATGGTGAGGGATTTCTTTAGATAAGGAATGCTCTTAAATCAAATGAATACTGCCTTTATTGACTTAATTCTCAAATCTACTGATGTTGCTTCTGTGAATGACTACAAACCAACAAGTTTGTGTAACACTACTTATAAGATTTTTTCTAAAATCATGGTTAGTAGGTTGAAATCAGTCTTGAATAAAATGATTGTTGTTAATCAGAAGGGATTTGTTCAAGGAAGAAAAATATTAAATCCAACAATTTATACCCATGAGGTGTTGCACTCTATGGACCACAGTAAGAAATAGGGCATGGTTTTGAAATTAGATATCTCTAAAGCATATGATCGGGTTTCTTGAAACTTCCTTTTCATTGTTCTTGAAAAATTTGGCTTCAATGGTAAATTCCTAAGTTTGATTAGAGCTTGTGTTACTACCCTGAAGTACTCAATCTTGGTGAATGGGGTTCCTCAAGGTTTTTTCTCTTCAGGAAGGGGTCTGAGATAGGGGGACCCATTATCACCTTACATGTTTGTCATTGTTGTTGAAGCTTTAGGGAACAATATACAGAAAAAACTGGCTAATAAAACATTAAAAGGCTTATGTGCTACTTCCTCTTTACCCCCTACCACACATCAACAATTTGTTGATGACACTATTCTTATGGGGGAAGCTTCTATTGTTGAAGTGAAGCAATGGAAAGCTATTCTTGATCAATATGCTAAACTCTCGAGCTAATTTATAAATTATCATAAAATCAAAATCTACTTCTTTAATACCAGTTAGAATGTAAAAGAAAAAGTTAAAAACATCCTTGGATGTCAAGAGGTAGACTTTCCTGCTACTTACCTAGGACTACCTTTAATTTCTCGAAAGCCTAACAACAACTATTGGAATTATATTGTAGAGAAAATTCAAAAGAAACTGGTTGTTTGGAAGGGTAAACTATTGAGTTTTGCTGGCAAGATTCATCTCTTAAAGGATTCTCTTCAAAATATACTTGTTTATTACCTTTCTATATATAATATCCATGCCTACATAGTAGACAAAATTGAATGAATCCAAAGGAGATTCTTATGGTCAAGTGTGGAAGAAAGGAAAAGAATGGCTCTCGTTGGGTGGGAAATTGTGTGTACCCCAAATAGGGAAGGAGGTATGGGGAATTCATAGATTAAAAAAGTTCAATAAAGGCCTGGTGGCTAAAATGGGGTGGTTTCTATTGGAAAGGGGAAAATGATTTGGTACAGATCATTTGGGCCAAATAATTAAACAATAAAGAAGCTAGTTGTTTTCTTAGGAAGAAGGAGCTACCCTATGGATCTATCTTTTGGAATAATTTTCTAAAAATCAGAGGAATCCTGCATAGAGGAGAAAAAGTTAGGGTTGAAAATGGGCTGAGCACAGATTTCTGGGAGGATGTTTGGTCTGCCAATGCCCCTTTATCAACTAATGAATACCTACAACAAATCAAAATAAGACTGAAAAGAGGTATTGTTAAAAATATATGTAGCTACTTAGACTAGGAAGGCCTGAGACCCAAATGGATTGACTTTAAAGATTATTTGAATAATTTTGTTCTAAGGGGTGGAAGACAACCAAATTGGGATGCTACGTTGGACCTACTAAATAATTAGATTGGAAGCTTGAACCTATTTTCAAGAAATAGGATGGATGAATGGATCTGAACCAAAAATGCTCCAGGAAAGTTAGGTTCTCTACCAAGTTAGCCTATGAGGCTATGGATCAACAACCTATCAATCAAGGGGAATTTAACTAGATTGAGGTGTGGAGAAAAACCTTAATCCCAAAAATTAACTATTTTTGGTAGACAATTATACATGGTAAAATTATGACTATGGATAATCTTAAGAAAAGAGGTTGATACTTGGTAAATAGATGTTATATTTTTAATAAAGATGAAGAAATTATTATGCATTTGTTCTTTCAATGCCCCTATGCTCAAGAGGTTTGGAATTTTTTTCTTAAGATTCTCAAGATTGATTGGGTCTTCACCGCCTCAATTAAAATGTTTGTTGAAGGATGGAGCTTTAGCCCTTACTTCCATAATATAATTCTTGATAGTTGTAAGTAAACCTAGGCTAAGAAAGGGCCTACCTCTCAACAGTTAAGAATAAAGTAGCAGTGAGGGATCTCCAATGACCTGAATAATGTGAATTGGGAAAAATAGATTATACGAAAAAGTACTATTTAGATTCCCCCTGATCATCGATGGGTGAAATGTGATTTCAACGACTGCTCAAAAGGGAATCCGGGAGAAGTTGGAGTTGGAGGAGTGGTTAGGGATGAAAGTGAAATCTATGTGGTGGGATACAACAAAGGTCTTGGAACAATGTTCAATGAATAATTTTGCTGAATCATATGTTGTTTGGGTTGGAATTGGTTACCTTAGAGATAATGGGTACATAAAGGTGATTGTTGAAGGGGATTCCAAACTTTTTATTGACTATCTTAACAACAATGTTGAAGCACCCTAGGAAATAAAGGATTTCTTGGATGACTATAAAAACATGTTACAATTCTTCTAACAATATAAAATTCTTCATACTTTTAGGGAGGGTAATAGATTTGTGTATGCTTTGGCTAACTTTGGTGTGAGACAGGAAGCTTTAAAGTTATGGGACTTTTCCAACCTGTCCAATCAAATAAAAGAAGTTTTGGACCATGAAAGATTAAGAATGAAGGATAAATCTGATGCTTGGATTTATGATGGTTGGAGTAGCTATAATTAAAAAAGGTGGCAACCCTGGGGGTCCAACTGCAATAGGGGATCCTTTGTGGCACTCAGGCTTGCTGACACCTGTTGGATGGAGTGGCATGAGGAAAACAGTACACCAAATCCCAAAGTAATAATAGGAATGAAATGGAAAGGACAATATATTTGGCATGGCTCATGCCTTGAAAGGAAGGATTTAAATGGGGAAATAATGAATTCTCTTCATAATGATAAAATCAAAAGGATGATTTTGGAAAAGACAGATTGACATGTGCAAGTGATGATGGCAAGATTGGGAATAAAATAAACATAATTATCACTAGGAAGGGTGGCAGAGCTGTTAGATTTAATTATGATGGGATTCATAAAGATGATAACCAACATTGTTTCAATTTCAAACATTCAACTAATAGTTTAGTGTTGTTATCTCCTCAAATGAAAAACCACAAGGTCACCATTAATATAGATTTTTTTGAATTGTCAATTGCCATTGTTGAGAACGAAGAAGGGAACAGTAAAGAGTTTCTCCTCCTTTCAAAAAATAATATTTTTGAAGAGATCGACATGGGTGGCCCAAGGAAGCAGACAAAACCGTCCAAGTATGATTTGCTGCAAAAAAATGCAGATCTATGGGGCCTATTCGAGAGAGCTGGTTTCACTCCTTACTTCATAACCATGGAAGGGTATAATGAGAAGTTGGGCTACAAGTTTGCTAATGCCTGGAAGGACAACAAATTCAAAATGGGTGGTCTCCATTTCAAAGTGGATGCAAAGATTATTACAAAGGTGATGAGACTTGCCTACGAAGGAAAGAAGGTGGCAAAGGTAAGCAACGAAAAATACCAAGACTATATTGTGAAATTTTTTGAGGATAAGGAGAAGGTTGAGTGATTCTAGAATGGCTATTCTAGGGTTTTACTCCCTCCCTCGTACCAAAATGTGTGTTTCTTTATCATGAAGTGTTTTACCCTTGAGGGTCGTTTCCAGTCTATGCATGCCCTATCCTTAACCATATTCGTCATCTTGTAAAGATAAATCTTCCTTTTTTTCTGTTCTCTTCCCTGAGTCAGAGCCTTACCAATGGGGCAAATCCACCATTACACCAAGGCTTAATTAGAGCTATTTGCAAATATGTGTTAGCTATGTCTCCTCAAAGAATTTTTTCCCTTAATTTGATTGAAAACCCTACCCCTAAGAGCTCTGTGAAAATTGATCTCATTGAGATTCGCCCTCATACCCCTACTAAAAATCCCATTAAAAATTCACCTAACTCTAAGGACATTCTATGGTCTGATCTCCTAAAAGTCACTCCTAAAAAAAGGAGTGTTGCCTTCATTGTCTCTGTTGAGAATAAAAAAAGGAAGCTACTTATCTGAGAATTAAGGGAGGGAGCCAACACTATTATAATTTTGGATGATAATGATAACCCCAAGTGCTCAACACCGATTGACTAGTAGAAGGTTTACAAGGCTTGCTATGGCTGCCTATAAAGGGTCTGAAAGCAACAAAAAGTCTAAGGTCTCAGAGAAAAAATGTGCTTCTGGTTTGTAGGAAAGTAAAGGAAAAAGATGGTGAAGGAAGATAGGGATTCATCTATGGAGAAAACCCTAGATAGTTTGGGAGGACAGTCTGTTAAAGAGGAAGATTCTGAGTTGAAGTAGGAGGAGGGTTTTGACAATGAGGAAGTGGAAGTGGAGTCACAACAAGAGAAAATTCATGAGGTTGGAGAGGACAACGAGGGGATGGAGGAAAATGTGAATGCAATAAATGATCAAGTGGTGATGGAAACAAAACACTATGAGGAAGAGAAGATAGATGGAGTTGATAATATTAAAATCAAGAGGATGGAGGAGAGATTAGAATGGCTGGAAAAGATGATGCAAGAGGAGGATAAGGAAAGAAGATTCTAGACTCTTGAAAAAATTGTGAAGAGTCTTTATAGGGTGGTGGATGTGGTAATGAATAAGGCTATTATGGCTATGGTTTCAGGTCAAGGAAAAATAAAGAAGCAACAAAAGAGAAAGTTGATGGATGGGATTTCTGACTTATTAGGCAAGATGGAGCCTAAAGAGAAAGTGGAAGACACTGTTGATGACCTGCTGAAAGCCTAGAGTCTGATCGAGGATGCTTAATCCTTGGTCACCATTTTTCTTTTTTGATTTTTCTTCTATGGTTTATTTTGGTGCTACTCTTGGTGGTACTATTACTGGTGCTGGCATTTGGTGCCTGGACTATCACACTTTTAGTTATATTTATGTTAGTAGTTCTAATTTATGCATGGACATTACTTTAAGTATCAATTGTTATTATAGGTTTAAGTGTTGGGATCTAAATATGGACAGTATGTATCTTTTTGATATTTCTAATAGGGCTGAAATGTTTGATCGTAAGGGAATTGGTTAAGCTTTTTGATGGGGGCTTGGGGAATCTATTCTAGTCAGCTTCCTCTTTTTGTTGTTTTGACTGGCTGTTGTTATCTATTTTTTTGTACTTATTTGTAGGGGTTAGGGCCCTTTCCCTTCTTAATCAATCAAAAACAACTAAGGAATCCTACTACTTCCAGGAAATATTTTCTCTTGTGTAGATGATAACATACATTAATCTCCCAAAATTTCTAGTATAAGGTTCTCTATCCATATCCTCCCTCTCATTAAGAGAAGTCACATACTTCTCAATTGATAACTTAGTCCCCATAGGAATAAGGACACACAAAGGTCTACAACATAATATGTTAAATATCTCTAATACTAAGTTCACATACTTACTCTTGCTAGGAAACTAATACATAATACCCAAAATATTCAATCAATTTTCCACATAACCCCATGAGAGAAAATAATGCATGCAATCTTATAGATTAATGGTCATGTTAAGATAAAATAGAAAATCCACAAGATAACACAAGATATATCATAGGAAAAATCATATAAAGGAAAAAACCTAGCCTCCAAAACCATCCACACTCTATGTGTTATTAGAAGTTAAACATTACAATGCACTTATAGAGTTTCCATGAATAGTTTAGAAACTTAAATCTCCTCCAATGCACTCTCCATGTTTCAAAGAATGTAACCACACATCCCATGCCATGCTTCACATATTCACTCACAAAAACTCAATACAATGTCATCCCACTCACCCATCCAACCTTAACCACTATACATGTGCTTTCTTTTATAGATTCAAGCTAAGTCAAGTATAACCAAGTGGTAAGATAAAACCATGTACCTCAAAACCATTGATCCCTCTATTTTTCACATTATTAAATATTTTCACAAAATAATAATTAATTATTTTGTCTCCCACACATAAAATAACTAAGCCAATGCTACAATTTTACAAGTGGACCTAAATAAATATTTTTTTTACATAATTATAATATTTTAGTCATGTGAAAGGTGTGCAAAACTATTCTTCTAACGTTATCTCATTTGGTGTATACATTGCATAACGATTTAAATCTATGAAATTATCTCATTTGGTGTATACATGCATCAAATCTGAGTGATAGCAAAGGCTCCAAGCTACTATCAAAGGAAAAACCCCTAGATGAGTAGAAATAGCTCACCCACAACATATGCTAATACATCCAACCATCCATACCTCCTAATCATCAACAATATTAGTTAACTCATGCCAACAATATATGCAACCCATAAACTACAATCACAATATCCCTATATAAAACTGGTTAATGAAGAACATACACATCCAGGGACTCCCAGTACTAGGCAATGTAAATTATAAAGATAGATCATGCATTTTGAGTCTACCAATCAACAATCAAACCAAGGTGTTGCTAATAATCCAAACAATATAGTACCAAAAACAATATCAATGATCCACACATGAAATAAAAGTATCTAAATAATCTCTCACAACATGTCACCATAACTCTCCTAAACAATATCAACATGAACCTCCATCATGTAGCCATAAAATAAAGAGAGAAAACATGTAAATCATATCATACCCTTCTACCAACACCTCAAAGTGCTAAGATATGTCAATTATGATCTCCTTTACAACCTAGGATGGAAATCCTGAATAAAACCCATTCAATAAATCTTAATGATCAAATGAAACATACAAAGGAATAGATTTTCTTGAAGGTTGATTTAATATAACCCCTACTCTAGACCTAGTTCAACACTTATAATTGTCAAAGTACAATTCCCATGCTTCCTTTTCAGTTGTCAAGACACTCTTATCAGGGAGTGAGTCCATATTAGGTGACATTAATGGAAAGGGAGCATTAGCTAAATGGTTGTTCAAGGCTTGTCCTTTGATTTCCTTTGGAGAGACAAATTTAAGATCAAACTTAGTTAGCAACATAACCAATTTAGCTAAGCATCTTGATAAATCTATTTTAGCAAAGAGATGTTTTATGGGATCAACTTTGTAACAACATGTACTTCCACATTTAGTAAATAGTGTCTCAACTTACTAGTAGAAAACACATGGGCCAAACATTGTTTTACTATTGTTGTGTATTGAGCTTCACAATCGATTAAAATTCAGCTAATACATAATAAATAGGATGTTCTTTACCATTGTCATCTTGTTGAGCCAACAATGTTGCTAGAGCATGGGTGGATGTTGATATGTAAAAAATGGTGGATTTCCTTGAATATTAGGTTGTAAAATAGGACGAATAGATAGATACTATTTCAAACTTTCAAAAGCTTGTTTACAATCCTCATTCCATTTAAATTTTGATTCCTTCTTAATAAATTGGGTAAAAGGAAAGGTCTAATCTACCAAAGATGCCACAAAATGATAGATAGCTTGAATCTTTCCTTGTAAGCTATGTAGTTGAGAAATTTTCTTTGGAGGTGGTATGTTAATGATAGCATCAATCTTCTCTATTTTCACTTCAATGACTCTATGGGAAACTATAAAACCCAAGAAATTTCTACTCTCCACACCAAATACACACTTTTTCGGATTCAATCACATGTTGTACTTACGTGAATTCTCTCAAAGAATTTGAACATTATCTTGATGACTTAAGGATTTAGCTAGAATATCATCAACATAATCTTCCATAATTTTATGTATATAATCATGAAATATTATTATCATAGCTTTTTGATATAATGCGTTGTGCTAGCATTATTTAATCCAAAAGGAATTACAACCCAACAAAATGTTTCATAAGGTGTAGTAAATGTTGTCTTGTATTGATCCTGAAGGTTGATAAAAATTTGATTATAGCCTGAAGAACCATCCATGAATGATAATAAGGGATGGCCTATAGTTGAATCTAATATTGATCATGCCAATATTAGGAAGGGAAAAATCATCTTTCAAAGATGCTAAATATTGATATCATGAAAATACGTATACATCCTAATGCGATTGTTAGGCTGTGCCACCACTACAATGTTTGAAATCCATGGTGAATGATCAATAGAATGAATAAAGCTAGCCTCTATGAGCTTTTCAATTTCAACCTTAACCAATAATTTTATCTTAGGATTCATCTTGTGTATCTTTTGTATTACTGGTTTAGCATCCCACTCAAGGACAATGTTGTGCGTAACTATTTTAGTGTCAATGCTCAACATATCCGAATAAGTCCAATTTTTTTTTTTAGGAAATTCATGTAATAGTGTTGCATGTTCTTCTTGTTCATCATCATCAAGACACTTTCCTATTTGAATTACTTTCTCTTTATTAGATGTATCTATTGGTATGTTAATTGCATCTCCCACAAGTAATGTACTTTGATTTGGAATTTTAGGAGTTTTTTCTTCATCATCTTGTTCAATATCACTTGTTTTCTTTTCTTCACCAAAGTATCCCTTACTTGTTAAGGCACAAGTGAATCTTCATTTTGGTGATGAGTTGGTAAAATGTCATAAACTTCCAAAAAAAATTCCAAAGCTTCATCATGTTGAAAATAATCCAATTATTCATCACTTGTATTATCTTTTAAATCAGGATGTTTTAATGTGAGATTTGTCTTAGGAGACTCTTGCATAATGGTTTTGATGTTAATTGAAGGCCTTTTGTTGCTTTTTTGATATTAGAAGGACAATATCTAAGACCATTTTTTGTTTATTGTATGTTAGACTCTATAGGGACATGAATGCCTTGTTCATTCACACCACATCCTTTTCCACTATAACCATGTTACTTTAAGAGTTGATATTCTCTCTCATAAAGAGCTTTCATTACTTTTGATGATGGTGGCTTCTCATGATCAACCTCATCATACCTTGTTGTGTAACTTGTGTCTTCTTCTAAATTGTTGAGTCGGATATTGTTGATGGTTCCATCATGTGTTGTGTTGACATCACTATTGTTCCTTTTTTTATTTTTTTGTTGCTTTTGTTGTGATTTTATAATCTCCCATAAATGTAGGTGTGAAATCCAATGAACCCCAATCATCATCAAATAAATTTGTAACTATTTCAAAAGTTTTGAACTCTTTTTCTTCCTCTTGCCTAGGTTCTACTTGTGAGGTTGGTATTAATTTTTTCAAAGGAATCATTTTATCTTTCTCAATGCAAGCAACTTTATGATTGGAGGTCAGCTTTGATTGTGTCAACCTTATTATTATAAACATACTTCATTAAATGATGAAGAGTTGAAGGGACTCCTTTCATTTCATGAATCCATGGCCTACCCAAGAGAAGATTATATGAGATATCTTGAGGCATGCCATGGATATGAGTTTGCAATGGAACTTTTCTAACTTTCACAAGTAATGTTATCACACCAAGAGGTTGCTTTCCCACATTATCAAAACCATGAATAAATAAGGAATCTAATTCAATCTTAGTCTTATCCACTCCAATATTATCATTTATGCTACACACATTAAGGGCCAAACCATTGTCAATGAGAGTTCTTTTTATTCCACATCTATTAATAATAGCCATTATCATGAAGGACTCATTTTGTTTTTGTATCTCCAATGGAGGTAACTCATCTTGATGGAAGAAAATATCAATATTGACAACATCCATACCTTGGATAAGGCTAAGCTACATCATTTGGTTGTGCAATAAGAGGGACCACTATTTGTTGTAAAGCATTTTGATGCAAGATATGGTAATTAGGTGATGCCTGAATGGGATCCCATAAAGAAATCTTAGCAGGAGTATTGCAAAGTTGTTCCACAAGATCATACTTCTTTCCACTATGCAAGGAAAATGAGGAGCACTAGGAAAGATAGGTTGAGTAAGTGGTAATGAAACTTAGTTATGGTTTGAGGTTACTTATTGTTCCTTGTGTTGTATGTATGAGCAACACTATGATAATTATATTATTGTGAAACATTGTTACTAGTGAGTTTCCTTGCAAAGTTCAAGATACTTTCAATAGGTTTAGGCTTGTTTTGAGGTGGTCCTATGATAAGCTAGGCGTGGTTTGGACTTTCTTTTGTTGTGAAGGTGGGTAAATGGTAAGTTGAGGTGTGATTGTATTTACTTCCCTCTATTTTGTTTAGTTATAAAAATATTTAATCAATTAAAGATTTATGAGATGATTTCCTCAAGGTCTTCATCTAACATGTAAAAGTCATCACTACTAAAAGGATTGAGGGATATGTTAACTTGTAAAAAGAGATTTGGCATTTTCAAATAACTATGCTTTCCCCAAGTGTTTACATTTAGTTTATGCTATTTTTATGTTTTTAGGATAGTTTATGAATTCCAATGATTGCAAAATGTAAATTAATCTATCTAACTATGGAATGATGTTGAAAATAAAGCAAATGTATATAGATATGAAATTATCCACAACTAAAACATGCAATTTTTTTTCAAATTTGTTTGAATATTTAAGAAACAAGATAGCTATCTTGAATGTGCAAAAAAAACTATTTCAAAAATGCAATTCTCATATTTAATAACAGAAATAGAAAGCAAAGACAAAGACAAAAAGGCTCCCAAAAAAATGGTAGGAAACCTGTAAAAGGACAGGTTTTCCCAAGGGTGAATAGGTCCTTGTTCAAGATTATGAAAAATGAAAGGTGTTAAGTTTGAGTTACTTTTGGTGTTTTCTATTTCAGGTTGCAAGCTGTGATTTCTATGATAGATTTTTCTAGTTTTAGGTGTCTTAATGCAAGTTTGACTAGTAACAAATAGTGAACAAAGAGACAACTTTTGGAATGCAATTTTGAACTTAAATTTGAATCTAAACGACTAAAAGACACTATTGATACAACTGCATGCAAGATGTATGCAAAATTAGTTTACAATTTTTTTAATCTTTTTATTAATTTAAATGATGGAAACATGCAAAATTAAACCCTAAATGCAATTCAATGCACACTAATTCAAATATAGGTCTAGGGTTTTGAATGTCTCCAAATCCAATTTTAAGATGTGCAATGTCTGCTTCACCAAAATGAAACATAGGAAAATGTGGGAGATGAATAGGAGACCTAAAAGTGGGATGCGAAATGAGGGCCTATGCAAAAAAAAAGGAGTGTCCACCTAATCACAAATCTAGCTTTTCCATGTTCATTAGGAAGAGGGATAGTGCCTCAAATGATTAGAATTAACTTGCAACCCTTAAGGTGAGTGAACCCTAGGTTTGGACACTATGCTACCTTAACTACCTTATGATAGAAATGACTGAACAACAGGTATGGGAGAAGAATATAAGTGCTTTAACAATCAAACCTAAAAGATCTAACACATGGAACACAAAGTATTAGGATAATACTATTAGAAACAATGATTAACCAACATATATGAGAAGGTTAGGATGGTATCTACCCATCTCCAAAAGTGGTTTTCAGGATCTATAGTAGGACAGGTTCACCCAAGGGTGAATGGGTCCTTGCATCCCTTTCTAAAAAATGAAAAACTGGTCCTATAACCCTCTATCCGTACTCTACTCTTGTACTTGCAAATCTTCAGTCTCAACCCTATATCTATAGCAAAATCTAAAAAAATTAGTTTGTTTGTATGGGGGTGTGCCTCAATCAAATGCCAAATTTGGTAATTGAACCTTGATGGAAAGATGAAAATATAATAAATAATAGTGTGTGAAAGCCCTAACCTTAAGTGCATCTAAGATGTTAAGAGCTAACATTGAAAGAAACCTAATTCAAGTGTGTTACAATGAGATACCTAAACAAACATGAAAAATGACAAACCTAGTTAGGGAGAAGTCAAAACACCCTAATAGATCAGAAATATGATTATGACTTGCTTTAGGTAGCTAGTTGAATGAAGATTGAAGATGGGAACACTTAGGAAACAAGTCACTAGATTAGTGAGAATGGCTAAGTGCATGTTCGAAAAACCTAGAATCCATCATTATCCACCATTGGCATCAACCTCTAAATCATAAACAATGCTTGATCTTTCTTGACAATATGATCTTGAAGACTTGCAAAAACAAATGAAATGTTTCTCCAAGACTTCAACCTTGCTTGTTTCAATGTTCTCTCCTTGCTCTTGAGTACTAATTTTGTGAATATCTTCTCAATCTCCTTGTCAACCTAATTTGAAATGGTGAAAAGACTAGGCTTTATAGGCTTCTTCTCTAATTTTTTGATTATTAAATCTTGATGGCTGACCTTTGCAACTTGAATTTTGAACATTAAAATGCCACCAAAAACATATTTTAAATTGGGGTTTGGTACCTAAAGGGGACGTAGTCCTGACCTAAATTGCCAAAACTCATTTATTTTAGAGCGTTTAATTCATTAAAAGCATTTGTTCAATGTGTGTTGTGGTGTTAGAAGATGATAAAAATAGGCCTAGGGATGCATAATAAAGGGAATTAGGGGCCTATTTTGAAGGGTAAAAGTGCATAAATGGTGAGGTCACTAAAATAGGTCCAAATTAAGTGTGAAATTGTACTTTCACTTAGAAAGGAGTACAATTTTCTACACTACTTGAAGAAACAACTTGATTGTTCAATATGTGTCTATTTGCTGGAAGAAAAACAATAGATAAGGAAATTTTACATTCTATTTATAAACTATCTAGAGAGAGAGAGAGAGAGAGAATTGTTGACTTGGTGAGATTTCCTTGCAAACACAAAAATAATTCAAACAACTATTGGTCGTAGCTCAACATGTAGAATGATTAGTGCAAATATCTAAAGAGATAAAATATTATATCTTGAAACGAATGAGAAAGTAGAAAACAAGAACTATATCACACACACAAAAGTTGTTACTAGCATAATTACTCTAAATATACATTTATATGCAAAAATATTTGCTTACAATTAAAGTGAACTCATGTTAGCTACAAGGACTAAATGACAAACCAACAAGAATCGATGTGGACAAAAAAAATTATTCTTCCACCAAGTTATTTGTGAAGGAAAACTCTTGTTATATAAATTTCTTGATCTAGCTCCCAAATTCTTCCAATTAAATACCTACAAACAATCCCCCTATTTATCTATCAACTTGTTGCCACTTGTGTAACATTGTCAAATTTGTTCGTCCCTTTTTTTAACCTTGCAATTATAACACCACATTTAAATCTTGTACATATTCCTTTTTTATTTTTAAATTCATGAATCACTGTAATAATTGATTTGAAATGAAATGTCTAAACTCAAGAAATTATTTGTGTTTTATAAGATTTTTTTTTTAACTTATTTTATATATAGACTTCATGCTATCTAATTATGGACGTTGGAGATTATTAATCCATTGTTTATTTTGCTCCATATTTGTTAGCAATCATCCCTCAACGACCCTCACTACCTGTCTTTCTCGAACCTAATGCACATGTTGACTACAAGTGCCTCACATCAATATCTTAGACTCTGAAATGTTAGTGAGTCAAAATGAATTATCTGACTCGCACAGATTTACAAATATGATACCCCTAAGAGCCTGACTGGTCCCAAAGGCTATGTAGATTCTCGTTTATTAGAGTCAGGAAGTCTGCAGTAGTGAGTATTGTAGATACCCAAATCTCTAGATATCCCACGACGACTGATGGCACATGGGGAAAATTTCTACATGTCTTTGCAGGCTTCCCGGATTCCGCAAGTCAATTGTTGACACCCTCAACATGTAGACTTGTCCACATCAAGCCTTTATACTTGGCATGTGATCGAATGCCCACCCTAACGTGTCCCCCTTAAATTCTTGATATTTTGTATCACAAACTCCAAAATTCCTAATCAACCATGACTTATTTGATTTCTTGTATCGAAGGTTTCAACCTTGAATGATTTACGTACCCATGCATCTGAATACACATTGGCTCACCAATTAATTCATGTCCACGTAATATCATATGCATTTTTATGTAATCAGATGAAAATATCAGGGGCATATTGGATCTGATTGACTTAGAGCACCTATACTAGATGTTGGACAATTATGTCCTATGCAGAGAGAATCAAATAGGAGTGGGCATGAACATCCAAAAACAAGTATTCTTGATTTTGAATATCATGTTAATGTCAAATCTTCTTGTCAGACAATCTAGAAGCGTGTGAAAGCCTACAAGTATATTCAATGGCCGATTTTCTTGGTGTTAGACTTGAATCCTCAAGAAGTATGAGCATTAATGGTACAACAAAAGTCAAAGGGCATACCAAGTCATGTAAGTAAACCATGTATCACGTATAATCTTTGTGAATGGTCTATTTATAAATAGGTTGCAATTCATGTTTTGGGGAACTATGAACCTAGAAAATTTGACCTCCCGAGTTCAAATAACTTTGTAGAGATTCTTTTTATTTTGTTCATTCGAGTGCAATAATTGTATTTTAGCCGAGTTTTCTTTCTCACTAATATTCTGAGCCTAACATATTTATGTTAATAAATTTGCTTAGAAGTAGCCTACGCAAATAGTTTGGTGTTTGTCTTCTTCCATGAGGTGGCAAGTTAAACTAGCAGGCACAGATATGGTATCCATCTTCAAGAGGCAAACTGAAGCTAAAGTTCAGCAGTACCTTCGGATGCAACATGGGTGTGTATGGTGCCATATGTATAGTAAGAAACAAAAATAACAAATTAATCTTCATAATATAAAAAAAAGTTCAGCTTTACATGAAGAATGAAGTTGAATTCGAAGCCTACAATTTTGAATGATTAATGAAGTTGAATTCCAAGCAGTCATAATAAAATTATAACTATGTGTGAGCAAAACATCTATAATATCAACATAGAAAGGGACTCCGAAATCCTAGTCAATACCTTAATAAGGAGAAGCACAACGAACTAAAGCTAAATGAAATCCTAGACCTAATCGGCCGACTCCTTGATAGTTTGAGAAATTTCTCAACTTTACCACTTTTACCAAGAAGCAAGTTCCATATAGCAAACATACTGGAAAACTTCACCATTGATTAGGAAGAGACCATCATGGTGGACTATTCACACTCGTGGGATAGCATCGATATCCATGAATTGCTATGAAATATTCCATTTTGGTAACCTTTGATTACTACACCGACTTTTATGACGACATTCTCATGCAGGAGATCCTAAATAGATATGTTAATCATTCCCTACGGATAAATATGGCAAGAACATCTCACTACAGTCAACAAGCATGGAAGAAAGATTAATCCTATCGAATAGGCATGAATCCACCTCTTCTTGGCTTGATGAAGATCCCAAGAATATCTTTTTATTTGGCTTGGACCGTGCCATGAAAGGCATCCGTGCCCTAATTGGAAACAAATATTTGGAGGACCTAGAGATTCAGCAGCACGCTCATGTTTCCATGAAAGTGCTTCTATCAAATTTTGCCGACATCCTGTAAAAGAAGATGAATGCAAAGTTGTTTACGGTGAATTACATCTAAAAAGAACCATAGGAAGTATGTGTAAATTTAAATGGACTGCAGACAAAGATGCAAAACAGAGTATAAAAAAAGATGAACAAAAATGAACAAAGAGATGACACAGATATTTTATTGTGGTTCATGAATAATGGCTACGTCCACACTAAGAGCAGAGGAATTTTATTATAATCAACAGTATTTACAATAGATACAGCAGCGAATATATAATAACACATTCCACACCAAACGGAGGATGTGAAGAGTCAATATTGGAGGGAAAATAAAAGGAACCCGTTGGACTTCAGCTCTAACAAACTCCCACTTGAAGACCAACGGATGCTGCAACTCTCAAACATTCCACTGCTCTAAACTTGCTATCACTTCTTCTTAACCAGACCAAGAGCAGTCCTGGCGCATTCGAACTTCTCTTTGGTAAATACCTTGGTCATGATATCTGCCAGATTGACCTTTGTGTCAATTTTTGCAACTCGTAACTTGCCCTCTTCAACCACATGATGAATGAAATGAGCATGTATGTCAATATGTTTAGAACAGCGGTGAGATGAATGATTGTGAGCCATAAAAATAGCATTGCAGCTATCACAAAACAAAACATAATCACTTTGTTGACATCTCAAATCACTAAACAACTGCTATAACCAAAGCATCTCTCTAGCACCTTTAGAAAGAGCCAAATACTCAGCTTTGGAAAAAGAAAGAGCAACATAATGTTGCAGCCTCAAGACCCAACTAATGTCAGCTCCAACAAACATGAAAACATAGCCAGTAGTAGATCTTCGTTTATTTAAATCTCTGCCAAGATCAGAATCAGTGAAACCTTGCAGCTGTACATTATTGCCACCAAAACATAAAGCATAATCATAAGTGCCTTTAAGATACCTTAATATCCATTTGACCGCTTCTTAATGAGGCTTCCTGCGATTGCTCATGAACCTACTCACAACTCCCACTGCATGAGCAATATTGGGACGAGTGGAGACCATAGCATACATAATACTGCCAACTGTAGATCTATAAGGAATGCCTTCCATAAAATCTTTATCCTCTTGTGTTTTCGAACACAAATCAAAAGATAAACAAAAATGGGTAGCAAGAGGAATAGAAACAACCTTCGAATCAGCCATACCAACTCTTTCTACAACCTTGTCAATGTATGCCTTTTGTGACAACATGATCTCCTTCTTTTGTCTATCTCTAGTGATTGTCATTCCAAGATTCTTCTTGGCTGCGCCTAAGTCTTTCATAGCAAATCTCTTAGTTGATTGTGCCTTCAACTCAGAAACAATCCTCTTACTACTACCGGCTACCAACATGTCATCAACGTAGAGCAAGAGAATAACAAACTCACCATTAGAAATTTGTTTGTAATAAACACATGGATCTGATTCACACTTGATGAACTTGTGCTCAATCATGAAATGATCAAACTTAATATACCACTATCGTGGGGCTTGCTTGAGCCCATACAAGTTGTGCTTCAGCCTGCAATAAAGATGTTCTTGTCCTTGTTGTTTAAATCCTTCTAGATGCTCCATGTACAATTCTTCATCAACATCACCATGTAGAAAAGTTGTCTTGACATCCAACTAGTCAAGTTCAAGATCCCAAATTGCAGCCAATCCCAAAACACTCGAATTGTGTTCATTCTCACAACTAGGGAGAAAATATCATTAAAATCTATGCCTTTCTATTGATCATACCCATTTACATCTAGTCGAGCACAATAACGTTTCTTTTCTGCATCATCTTCTTTCAACTCGTATACCCAATGATTCTTCAAGGGTCTTCGATTAGGCAGAAGCAACACTAAATCCCAAGTATTATTAGTCTGCAACAAACTCATTTCATCTTGCATTGCCTCTTGCTAGTTCACAGAATCAATTGGCTTGCAAGCATCTTTGAAAATAGTTGGTTTAGGTTGATCAGAAATCAAAAGTTCTGGCCCAGCCTCATCTGAATATAACAATTCATAATCTGAAAACTTACAAGGAAGTCTCCTCTCCCGAGTAGACCTCCTTAAGTGAGGACCCTGCTCTTGCATATTGGAATCTTCCAAGTGCATTCTCTGGAATTGACTTTGAACATTTTCTATTTCATTTTGGAAATTACCTCTATTATGAACATTTTCTTTCAGACTTTTCCTCTGATCTGCAATTACTTGTGGCAACACATTGCCCTGCATATATTCAGACACACCAATAGTAGAATGATGTTTAGACGCACCAAATAGAGGAGGAAAATTGGTTGCATGGGGATCAATATTCCCTAAAGAAGGTTGTGCAGGAACTTTTGAAAGTTTTGTAGCATTTAAAGGAGGAAGCTTAGCATGTCTTGAAGGCTACAAATGGACTAGTAGAGCCCGCAGATGGTCAACACTAGAAGATAGGGACACATGATGTGTAGAATGAGAAGGCTACGTAGAAGAATGTATGGGATGCGTTGATATTTGTGTAGGCATTGACCTCTGTGAGCATTCCCTTGCACATTCTATGCCCTTCAAACTTTGATTAAAACACCCACACAAGTCTCTTGTGTCATCCAAACTGGATGACAAGGAATTGTGGCGATGAATGTTCTTTGTAGCTGAAGATTGCAAGGCATCCAGACTTGTAGACTCGCCAAAGCATGGGACCCGACCTCTACCTTGCAAACCAGTCTCATAACTCAATTCCATTTGCCATGGGAAGAGAGTAGTGCCCTTGAACTACTCAGGGGAAGAATCCAAAGATTGTGAAGATTGTATTGAGTGCTCGTTGCCTAAGGATGCAGAGGTAGAAGAAACAGGGGGTGATAAAACAGAGGTGGGTGAAACAACCGTGACAAGAGGTATTGGAATTGAAAGAGACATTCCACCTATGTAGTTAGGATACAAATTAACATTAGAGGACCCCTATGAATGAGTATGTTCAAACGCTACAAAGGGCACATATTCCTTAGTGACTACTACTTGTGTTTGCAAAGTTGGAAAAACATGCTTATTGAAAACCACATCCCTACTATGAATTATTTTCCTATCAACTAGACTCCACAGTCTGAACCCAAACTGATCTTCGCCATACCCAACAAAAATGCACTTCTATGATTTGGGATCCAATTTGGATCGTTTCTCCTTGGGAACAAGAGAAAACGCTTCACATCTGAATACCCGAAGATGTGAATAGGAGATTTTCTTTCCAAGCCACTCCTCCTTTGGAATACCAAAATCCAACCAGGATGATGGGCCCCAATTAATGAGATAAATAGTTGTACTACAGGCCTTAGTCCATAACTCTTTTCCCAATCCAGCATTGGAAAGCACAAATCGTGCTTTCTCCAAAATCGTTCTATTTAACCTCTTTACAACCCCTTTTTCTTGAGGTGTAAAAGGAAGAACTTTGATTCATCGAATACCATTGTCCACACAAAAATGATCAATCTCTACTGAGAAAAATTCACCACCATTATCCATTCGCAAACATTTGATGTTATGCCCACTCTAATTTTCAGCTAAATCTTTAAAAAATTTGAATTTACTAAAGACTTCAAATTTCCTATTAAGCATAAAAATCTAGACCTTCCTAATGCAGTCATCAAGGAAAGTTACAAAATAGTTAGCCCCTCCTAGAGAGGTTACCTCAGTCGGTCCAAAGAAATCTGAATAAACAAGCTCCAAAGGTGAGGTATGCTTTGCACGACCTATCTTCAAGAAGTTGGCCCACTTTTGTTTTCCATAACTTAGACAATGTTGGAAAATTTCCAAATCCACGGATTTCAAACCCGGTAATTGATCTCTTTTGATCATCACTTCAAGGCCTTTCCTACTCATATGTCCAAGATATTGGTGCCAAAGTACGGTCTTGTTATCTGTTAGTGCCATAGCAGCTCCCACTTGAGAGTCATTCTCAAATACATATAAGCTTCCCACTCTATCTCCTTTGGCAATTTGCAGGGCACCCTTAGTAACTTTCCATGAATCTGGAAAGAAAAAAGTATTGCAACCTTGTGAAAAAAGCTGGCTTATAGAAATCAAATTCTTCTTGAGTTTTGGAACATGTCTAACATCTTGCAAAAGCCATGTGCTTCCATTCTTGGATTTTCAGAGAACATCACCTTTACCAATGATTTCCAAAGATTTGTTATCCCCCAAGTAAACATTCTTGAACTGTCCTTCTTGATAATTTGAAAAAACATTCGTACAAGAGGTAGCATGGAAAGATGCGCTTGAATCTAAAACCCACAAATTTGAAGTGATTTCACTTATAGAAAAAACCAAAACACTATCATCGTGTCCATAGACAACATTAGCCTCACTATTTTTAACCTTCTCTTATGCCTTCTTATAGGAATAACAATCTTTTTTAGTGTGACCAGCCTTACCACAAAACCAACAATTATCAATTCTACCTCTGGATTTTGATCTTTTCATAGATTTTGATCTTCTCCTGTTATTTTCTTTGCCTCTATGTCGAGGCGTTCCTCTACTAACAGTAGTCAAGGCTTCGCCTAAAGATGTTTCTTGGTTCTTCCTTCGCATATCTTCATTGAGGAGTGTAGCTGTGACATCGTCAAACTTCAATTTATTTTTAGTAGCCACTGAAGTACTCACAACCATAAAAACTCCCTCCCAACTATTAGGTAGTGAACACAACAATTAAATTGGTTTAATCTCATCATCCAGGCGAATTCCCACTAAAAGTAATTGAGTAGCCAATGTGTTAAACTCATTAAGGTGCTTGGACACAATTCCACCTTCTTTCATTTTTAGGTTATATAACCTCTTCATAATAAATACCTTATTAGACACTAAAGCCATCTCATACATCGAATAAATTTTATCCCACAATTCCTTTGAAGTATTTTCTACTGAAACATTAAACAATATGTTACTGGACAACAAGAGGAAAATCGTAGCTTTTGCCTTCTTATCTAGCTTCTCCCACTCTTCATCTTCCATCGAACTTGGATTCTTAGCTTTCACATCAAGCACAAGTGAGATGTCTTGCTTTATCAGCAATTACTCCATTTGCACCTTCCACAAACTGATATTCTTACCCGAGAATTTCTCTATCTTCGCTTCCTCCATAACTCAGGAAATTCAACACCAATTTCCCAATCAGCTATACCATCACCGTATAGCTCTGATACCAATTATAAATTTAAATGGAGTGCAAACAAAGATGCAAAACAAAGTATAAAAAAAAATGAAAAAAAAAACAAAGAGATGACACAGATATTTTATCCTTGTTCACCAATAATGGCTACATCCACATTAAGAGCAGGGGAATTATCTTATAATCAACAGTATTTACAATAGATACGACAACGAATATATAATAACTCATTCCACGCCAAACAGAGGATGTGAAGAGTTAATATTGGAGGGAAAATAAAAGGAGTCCATTGGAATTGAGCTCTAACAGTATGCGATGGTGACCATCAAAGGATACAATATCTACAAAAGTAGTCAAGACATAGGAGGGACATTTCCCATCGAAGCATTGGAAAGCAATCCCACAATGAAGAAAGATACTAAGCAGTTCTGTTATTCCTTGCATAACCACCCCATTTTATTTTGGAACAAAATGGGTCCCCCTTTTCTTTTTGCTTTCGTTGCCTTTGGTTATTTTCTTTGACCTTTGGAGTTCTTTTGTTTTCCTCCTTGGTCTATATTTTGTTCTGCTGAATTTGGTTCTGCCTCAGTTAAAGTGGGGTTTCTTTTTAGAAAAATTGAGTGAAATGATAAAAAATAATATATTTTATATGCTTTTGAGAACTAATGGAGGAATTTGTTTTACAAGATTGGATTATTCATCTGAAGATATCTCTCAAGGAAGTCAGTTGAAAGCATGCCTCAATCTAGTTTAGCATAAAACCCCTGAGGAAGAAAGTCGTTGAGACCTTTCAAAGGTCTTGCCAACTAGCAGTGTGTTATTCATTTGGGATCTACTGGTCGCCATGACATTTCAGTCACCGTGAGGTTTTATAGGTCTCTCCGCTTGGGAGGATGTCTCACCGACCATTACACATAAGGCTAGAGTCGCCGAAGGAATTTGGGTTTGGGGAAAAGTCTTCCCGACAAATGGAAGTCTTAGAGACAAGGGGTAACATTGCCAAGTGGTGTCTCACCGACAGGGTGGACCCCTGCCTAAATGGAATGGCGTCGGGGAGAGTGGTTTGAATTTGGCATGAAGTCCCGATGACCAAGTGGTGTCTCACTGAAAGGATGGTGCCTTCGGTATAAGGTTGTGGTTTTGGGTAGATGTCCTACCGACACGAAGAAGTCTCGGTGAAAGTTGTGAGCTCGACGAAAGGTTTCGCCGACCAAGCAAAGTCTCCCCAAAATGAAATGAGCTCTTGTTGAAACAGGGTGGCTTTGATGAAAGGTCCTGCCGACAAATAAAAGTTTCCCCGACAGTTGTTCAAAAGGTCGCATCAGGGAGAAAGATTTATATCTGCCATGAGGTCTAGCCGAAGGGTGGGGATCTCACCGAAGGGTTCTCCCTTTGGTGTGATGTTTGGCCGACTACGAAGGGTCTCGACGAAAGGGGCGTGACTTTGGTGTAATGTCTCGGTGAAGGAAGCTAGTCTTGCCGACATGGAATGATATCGGCATAAGGTCTCGCCGACCCGAAGGAGTCTCCTCGAAGTGCTCTCAGCTCGCCGAAAGATTTTTCCTTCGGCATAGTGTTTGGCCGACCCGACAGTATTTCGCCGAAGGATTGCGGCCTCGCTATGAAGTCTTGCCGACTGCAGGTAGTCTTGCCGAAATGAAGTATGAGCTCAGAGAAAGTTTTGCACTTGCTGTAATGTCTCACCAATAGATGGCAGTCTCGCCGACAGTCCCTCGCAAGATTATAGATATTGCCAAGACTCTCGGCTGACTAGTTGGTTTTCGCCATGATGTCTGGCCGATAGGATGGAGTCTCCCTAAGATGAAATGAGCTCGCCGAAGGATCTTGAGATCGGCATAATGTCTGGCTGATAGCAATTTTCTCAGCGACCATTGTGGATATCGATATGACTCTATCCGCTTGCTATGAAGTCTTGTCAATAGTTTGAGGTTATGCTGATGCTACTATGAAGTATAATCGCATTGGGGAGACACAATTAGTGTCTCACTAACATGTGATTTGGTTTGAACTACCTTTGACTGACCAAGAATCTTACCTGGAGCGTGTTCGTCCAATCAAAGAGAACTAAAGGTGAATCCTAGGCAGCTTGACTGATTGACTACCTTTGTGAGGAGTATCAACAAAATGCAACCGGTGTGGATCTGCTCTGTGAATGAGCTGATGGATCAGCTTGGGAATAATGGTGTTCGGATCTAGATAGAAAGTCTGATGCTACTTCCAGAGGATGGTCAACTGATAGAAATATCTTGAGCACCAGGAAGCCGAGGGAAGAAAAGGCCACGAGTCTCAGTGATAGTTGTAGTGTCTACTGACAGAGAGGGATCAACATTAATGATAATACTTTGGAGCATTCAAGGCAGCCCTTCAAAGAAGTTCGAAGATGGACACGGAGGCCAGAAGTAAATGCCATAGTTGCAAAAGATCTAGAGGTCATCCCCGGAGCAAGCTTTCACTGGTAGGGACATGAAGGATGTAATTGAATGCAACATTAACTCTATTCAAAACAAAGATCTAAGGGCTGACCCTTCTGAGCGAGGATATTTTTTGTAAACCCTAAAATAGGGGCCGACTTTCTTTTTGGCACGTTTTGTATATATGGCATTTTTTCCTCTTTGTAAAAGAGAGTAGAAGTTTTAGAATACAAAGAGATAGAGAGATTTTTCAGAAATCAATAGTCGTAGAGAAACTTAAGAGTAGCAGTAGAATAGGAGTTAGATTCGACAGTAGGTAGTAATGTATCTTTCAAGTTCTCTTAGCATAGATGGAAATAGTTTGAAGACATAGGTTTTTTGTACATTGGTGATTGTGCCAGATTTGTAAATGTTGCTTATCTGTTTCATTAACAGTAGAAGCAACCAGATTTAAATCTACTTCATATTGTGTTCCTAAATGGTGTTTATCTTGGGTTAATCATTTGAATTGTAAAGCTTTCAAGGAATGAAATCTTATTTTATGTTTTGTTTACATGGTGATTTAAAATCTGTTGTTGAAGTTAGCACTGTGAATGAATGAAACTGTGTGTGAATCACAAGTTAATTTTGTTCTACAGTTTTAGTTAGCAATTCCTTGAAAGGTAACAAGTCTGGTTAAGCTGGATGAATTATTATTCTCTTTAGTTCCAAAGCTTTGATCTATCTTTTTCTGTTTCTTTAAAAACCTGAGTTAAAGTAGGTTTGAATTTATGTTTGATCTTAGAACAATCCAGAAGCTCAACACCAGTAGGCCCCTTGAACATTAAAGTTCACATCAACCATTGAGTGAAGTCAGCACAGTCGAGAACCGATTACAAAGACCTTGGGAGTTAGATATCCATGTGTTATTTTTTCTCTTTTAGGAGAGCAGAATAGTGATATTATGTTTAACTGTTGGTGTGCTATTCTTAACATCAACAGAGAACTGGCACTAGAAGGAGGGCCTAGAAGAGCAAATTGGATAATACTAGGTTTTTTTTTTCACCAGAAAGGTCCCGTAGAGTTCTTCGATTAGCTGAAAAATCCACCACCTCTGATAGAACTTAAGACCCCAATAAGACAAGATTCACAAGACTGGGGCAACCATCATCCCACCCTTTTTAGCTCCACTCAATCCACCAGGCTTCTCACCAATACCCCAGTGGATACCTATCAATCCACCACCAAATCCATCTCAAGTGCCATTACAGCTGGTTCAACCCATCCAATAGCTGGCTCAACCAACACCAATGGCATTTTTTCAGAATAATCCCTCTCCATTAGAGACTATTCCTGGAGGCTTTCATGATATGCCTAAAAATCTTGAGAAATTTTTTCCCAAATACATTCATGGCGAATCAAGGAGTGCTGAAGAGCACATACAAGCTTTTAAGGACGCTTGTACCAGAGCTCAGATAGCTCACCATGATGTAGTTTGTAGGTTGTTCCCTTATTCCTTAGGGGATATGGTGTACAACTGGTACCTAAATCTTCCTCAGTGTTCTATTCTAAGCTGGACAAACCTGGAAAATGCTTTCATCAATCAGTTCAGAATCTATGTGGATCCAGTCATTTTGTTCTATCAATTTGCTACCATTAGGAAGGAGCCAGGTGAACCTTTTCCCCTGCTTAATACCAGGTTTCAACAAATGCATAGGAGACTGCAGGAACCCTATCTAGTTGCTGAGAATAGTGCCATCCAAGCTTACTTTAGACTTATAGACCCTTTGATCGGCTTATTCCTACAAAGGACATATCAACTGGTAGATATTGATTCCCTATCTAAGGTTTATCATCTAGCTATCAAGCTGCAACAACAAGTTAGCTCTCAACAAGGAAGTTTGGGAGGAGGTTTTCCTTCTATAGGGTATTAGATACCAAGCCCAACCCCTTTATTCAATACCGTTCCAGGAATCTCTCCTTCCCATTATGGACCTATGTCTAAGTTGCAGACTCAGCCTTCTGTTCTATTCTTTGCTAATGGAACTCCTAACTTCTATCAACAATCACAGGCTCATCATAGTCCGCATGGTCATCATAACCAAACGGGAACACCAAATCATGGCGGTCAACCACTTGTTGCTAAGAATGTTGAAAGTGAAAAGATAGTTCAACTCACAAACAAGGTAGAGACCTTGAAGAAAAATTTATCAAGTTACAAATGACATGGCTCAGCTTAGATTGAACCCTTCTCAAAACTAGGGTAATGATCAGAACAACTACAATCACAACCAAAGGGGTTATCAAGGCCAAAACTCCCCTAATCAAGGTTATCAAAATCAAAATAGAGGATATAACCATAGGCCAAATAACAACTGACAATGGAATACAGGGCCAAATAATGGTGGAGTTTCTCACAATTACCAAGCTAATGAGGACAGGTCACATATTGCAAATGTGGCTAACCTTAATTTTATGACTAACTGGTACAGGCTGCATGATACTACAACTCATTCCGAGGTAAACTGCCCTGAAATGGAGAAAGTTGTCAAGATGGAATAGGAAGACACCCAAACATTCCAAGGGAATTCAAACAAAGGAGGTGACACAGTAGATACAACTATGACTTATGACCTCTTTGAAGAAGAACCCTCATTCCCAATGTAGAGTGAGAATGAACCAAAGGAAGATATGTATGATTCCCAGGCTTTTTAGACAATGGGAGGACACTTCCTAAGAAATCAGAATAAGGGCCTGTTCACTACATCAACACCACCTAATCACATGGTGCCTCTGAATCAAAGTGTTGATAATAACCTTCCTCCGCCAAAAGGTCCGCCTGACTTCCATAACAAAGGTAATTCGCCTGGTGTCGTCAAAAGTAATGTAATCTATAACACAAAATTTGATATTGTTGCTGACATGCAGAGACAAAAAACCTCTTTATCATATTTTGACATCCTAAAGTGGTGCCCTACTCAATGAGAGATAGTGCTAAAAGCTTTGGAGCAAGTTGATAAATAAAAAGGGAAAAACAAGGTGGCACCCACTGCAAACATGAATGCAGCTTTGTACAGAAGTAAGGTAGTTACCCCACCATTTCTTTTGAGTTTAAGAATCTGTGGGAAGAATCTACATAATTTTTTGTTAGATTTAGGGGCTTCAGGCAATGTTATGACATTTTCTATATGCAATAAGTTAGGATTGAACCCTGTCCAAACAAACAAGAAGGTCATCCAACTTGATAAAACAAAGGTTAATGTAGTTGGAGAATTGAGAAATATATATGTGCAAGTAGGGTCTGACCCTAGAATCCTAACCAACATAGATATTCAAGTAGCAGACATTCTCGAGACTTATGGGATGTTGTTGAGTAGAGATTTGATGAAAAGTATAGGGCGATATCTCTCCCTCGACTTTTCACATATGTGGCTACCATGGAGGGGAATGCCCACACATATTAGGATTGAAAGTGAACCTTGCCTCAAGCATATCATCACTGAGTATGATTGTCCCAATGAAGTAGCCTATTTTGAAACCGAGATAGGGGTTTATAGAAGAGAGGAAATTTTAACCTTTTCGGTTATGGATTCTAAAGACATATCAATACAAAAGTCCCCTGATCCCATTGTTGATGAAAATCAACAGGCGCTGATTGAGAAGCTACAACAAGATCAGCTAGTCTTGGGGGAAGATATCAATCTGCAGAGTCTTCTACTCCCCAATTGGTGCAGGGTACACTACCAAAATCATTCTAAATTGACCTGCCAACCCTGCATCAGCATTTTAAATCATGTCTCCCAATCTCAGGAAACTTGCCAAGTCACATCAAGACTGTTTTAGATCACTTCTCATTTGAAACCAAAGATGCAGTAATGTTGACCAGGGATAAGGTACCTTCAATGGAAGTCCCTTCTCAAATCGAACTTACCCCAGTTACACTTCCAAACTAGCATATTTATGAGGAACAACCCCAAGGTTTGTTTGATATCCTTGCACTCACAAGTATACCAAAACCCAAGGGATTAATTAAAGATACAAGTGACTGTTAGAAGGATACCCTTAGATTACATAATATATTTGAGCAGGAATTGGAAATTGCACCTGAGGAACCTATTGAACACCTCTAACCAATATAGATGCAAAGGATCAAGTGCCCCCACCTATGGCTCATCCTATCCAAATTCCCATAATAACCTCAAAGGGATCAACCCAAACTCAAGATCATCTATGGACCCTCACGTTTGATGGATCCAAATCCAAAATAGGTTGTGGTGTTGGGATTGAATTAACCAGCCCGAAAGGGAAAACTTTATTTGCTTCTTATAGGTTGTAGTTTTGATGCAGTAACAATGTAGCAGAATATGAAGCTCTAGCTCGGCGGCTGATGTTAGCACATAAGAAGAAATTCACTGCCTTGATGGTTAAAGGAGATTCAAAAATAGTTATCAAGCAAGTGCGCAGCCAATACACATGCCATAATAGAAGGCTGGAAGCTTATTGAAATTGGGTATGGAACCTGATTGAAGACTTCAATGCTTTTGGGATTAGTTTAATCCCTAGAGAAGAGAATTAGATAGCTAATTCATTAGCTATTGTTACAAGTAGCCTGGAACCCATGCAAGGCTCCAAGCTTAAAAGATTCTCAGTAGAGTTGATATCAACCCTAGCTATTCTTGATAACATCAGGAACTTTCAGGTTTTTGAGGATGATCAACATATATCCTTGCTTTTCTAGCAAGTTCAAATGTGTTTGAAGGGAAGATCATTGATGAGTCCAATAGGGATCAAGGAGATTGGAACCCTGAAGATTGTGCTACAGAGGGAGTCCTCAATTTAAAAGGTAATAGGCTTCCCAAGGGAATGGTGGCCTTAGAAATAATTTTTGATTCAGCCCAAGGGCTCGGGAAAAGGTATCAGTTGAAGATAAAGGAGGTGAATATGAAGTTGTTAACCTAGCTGATTCTGTCCTAGAAATAAATGTATACATAGGGAAAGCCTACCCTGAAGCAATCATAAAAGATATACTAAGTGCATGCATTGAAGAAAGATATTGTTGTGATAGCTTGGGGATATGAAGATCGAAAGGCATTTGATGCTTCTGTAATGACTCATACTATTCCTCTGAAGCCCGAAGCTAAACCATTTCGACAGAAATGCCCTGTCAACACCTTGATTGAACCGCTGATCCTCAAAGAAGTTCAGAAATTTCTTTCTACAAGAATAATCTTCCCTGTACGACATTCAACATGGGTGGCTAACTTATTTCTAGTTCGTAAGAAAAATGGAGAGATTAGGTTGTGTGTAGACTTCAGGAATCTTAACAGAGCTTCAAAAAAGGACAACTACCCACTCCCTTCACTAGATGAGGTCTTGCAAACTGTCAGCAGATCTTAGATGATATCATTCCTAGACAGTTATTCTGGATACAATCAAGTGATGGTTAACTATGAAGACATAATGAACACAACCTTCACTACTAAGTGGGGAACATTCGCTTACAAAAGGATGTCGTTCGGTTTGATAAATGCTGGAGAAACCTTTCAACATGCCATGGACGTAGCATTCAAAGATCTGATTGGAAAATGTATCATCATCTACATGGATGACTTGACAGTGTTCTCTAAAGATAGACTAAACCATGCTGCAGACTTAGCTAAAGTTATTGGAAGATGTATCCAGTATGGTATCTCCCTGAATCCTAAAAAGTGTGTGTTCAGGGTTTCTGAAGGGAAGCTTTTGGGACACATAATCTCAGAAAGAGGAATATCGATCGATCTAGACTGAGTTGAGTCCATTCTAAAGATAACTAGGCCAGGAAGCAAGAAGGAGATGAGATCTTTCTTTGGAAAAATCAACTTTGTGAGAAAGTTTATCACGGGTTTTGTAGAAATTGTTAAGCCACTAAATGAAATGATGAAGAAAGATGCCAAAATAGAGTGGAGTAATGAGGCAAAGGTTGCTTTTTCTCAAGTCAAACAATCCATTTTGGAAGCGTCAATCATCACTAGCCTTGACTACTTGAAGCCATTTTATATTATTCTTTTGCTTCTGAACATTCCTGTGCAGCCATGCTAACTCAACAAAGAGAAGAGGCAGAGGAGAGGCCAATTGCTTTCATGAGTTCTCCATTTAAGAATACTAAAGTCAAATACCCACCTCTTGAAAAAAAAGCTTTCATGCTAGTTAGAGCTGTCAAGAAGTTCAAACATTACATTCTCTGAAGTCAAGTTATTGATGTAGTTCCTGATGCCGCTGTGAAGTCTCTACTTATGCAGAGTGAGTTGGGGGAACGAAGAGGGAAATGGATGGAAATTTTGCAGGCTCGTTCAATCTGGAGATTCGCCCTATGAAACTTGTCAGAGGTACAGACCTGTCTAAGTCCATGGCGAATGCTGGTTACAACATTATTTTCCAGCAATACACAACTCAGTCCTTTTCCAACGACCCTTGGTATGTTGATATCATCTATTTCATGCTCAACAATTGATGTCCAAAGGGGATGAATACGAGTCAGAGGAGAGCACTGAGAATGAAGAGCTCCCACTATATGCTCAAAGGAGGATTATTGTACAGGAAGAATTTCAAAGGGGTGTACCTAAGATGCCTTGATCAACAAGAGGCTAAACACGTAATTGTTGAATTTCATGGGAAACATGGCACAAGTCATGGGTCTGCAGGTTCGTTAGCACATGAGATCCTCAGATCGGGTTATTATTGGTCGTATGTGTTCAAAGATTCCCATCAGCATGTAAGAACATGTCACATATGTTAGATTTCCGCATCAAAAGAACGCCATTCAACCATGCCATTGTAGCCTATTTACGAGGTAAGGCCATTTGCCCAATGGGCTCTAGATTTTATTGGGGTAATTAACCCAAATTCTTCTGTAGGACACAAATTTATTTTGAATTCCACTGATTAGTACACAAGATGGAAAAAATCTATGCCTTGCAAGAATAGTACAATAGAGGTTGTGATCAAGTTCCTCACTGAATGCATCACAACTAGGTTTGGAGTACCCTTCGCATTGGTATGTGACAATGGATCTTCCTTTTCTTCTGCTGAGTTCATTTCATGGGCCTATGATCACAAAATTGTCTTAAAATATTCTTCAAACTATTACCCACAAGGAAATGGAGTTGCAGAATCAACCAATAAGAATCTCTTAGGGGTGATAAAAAAAACTATTAGAGAACAATCCTAGGGACTGGCATACCCAGCTGAGATTCATGTTATGGGAAGATAGAACTAGGATCAAGGCTGCTTCAAATACTTCACCATTTAAACTAGTGTATGGATAGGATCGTTTATTCCCTATTCACTTACAAATACCTATCGTTGAGTTCATGCAGAAATTCTACTCCAGTGATGATAGGATAGAAGTAAGATTAGCTGCCTTGTTGAAATTAGAAGAGTAGAGAGATGTCGCCTTGTAGCAATTCTTTAGACACCAGGTTGTTGTCAAACGTTGGTTTGACAAAAGAGCCAAAATTAAGGCTTTCAAAATATCAGACCTTGTGCTGCTATGGGATAAAGCTAGTGAAAAGAAGGGCAGTCACCAGAAATTTGATAAGATCTAGTTAGGCCCCTATCAAATTGCTCAGATCATAGGAGAAAATGCCTTCCAGTTGAGTAGTCTAACGGGAGAACCTGTTCCATTGACTATCAATGGATAGTTCTTAAACATTATTTTGGGTCATGAAGTTTGGTAATTTTGCTAGGGAGTGCATTTCTGTAAGTAGTTTTTGCGTTTCTGTTTGTAAATAATTTTGTTCTCTTTGTGAATAGTTTGTTGTTCTTTATGTAAATAATTTTTTGTTCTCTCTGTGAATAGTCTGTTTGTTTTCCTGTTTGTAAATATTTTTTGTTCTGCACGTAAATAGTTTTGTTGTTTGTTTTCTTGTCCTTTCGTTTCCTTTGTTGTTTGGTGTCTGTCTTGTTTTGCTCTTTGGGGTTTCTCTGTTCTTTCCATCTTTAAATAGTGGGTTGTCATCTGAAGTATACTTTGGTTATTAGGAGAGAAGTGGTTTAGATGTTTTCAGGTTTTCTAATTTGGATGATTTTGTCCTAAATTCGTTGTTTTATGCCCGTTGTCAATAAGAGTTGTGGAAAGTCTTGAAAACAAGGTGCAAAGCAAATAATCTTCATTAACTACCTCTGAATCTATCATAAATCATCAAGATAATCCCCCTTTGTAATGGTATATTTTTCCTAGGGCGATAGTGTTGTAAGATCTGAGTGAAAAATCTAACTCCCAGATGCTGTTATGAAGTCCATGGTAGTTTTCAACCCAGAACAAATGTCTGACATCTGGCATATTAAGAAAAATTAAATGAAATATCTAGAACTCTAAGAAAAAAAAAAAGAAAAAAGAAAAATAATTATCTAAAAGAAAGGAAGATTCAATATGAATGGGTGATTCCAGTATCTCTACCGGGGCTATGGAGGTCTGGATGGCAGTAGAGCAATACTATGAGAAAACTAGAGGTATCTTCGTCGGGGCTATGGACGCCTAACTGGCAGTGGAGCAATACCCAGGATATCATTGCACAACAGCTAAAGGGAAGCAAGTCATGTAGTTCAAATATTGCACATTGTTGTTCAAAAGATGAGGAGAACTTTATAAAAGGATGATGCACCATCAAGCACACACATAGATTCAGGGGTAGCCAGTGTTGACTTACCTTTGAGATTCTAGCTCAACCTTGGTTGTTAAAACTGACCTAACTGGATTTGCGATGTTCATAAACCAGGAGTTCTGGGTAGCTGAAATCCTTCAGTTTCTTGAAAATGGTTAAACCATTTTCCCAGCCGAGTCACCATTTGTTATGCCTTGCATAACCACCCCATTTTATTTTGGAACAAAATGGGTCCCCCTTTTCTTATTGTTTTTGTTGCCTTTGGTTATTTGCTTTGACCTTTGGAGTTCTTTCATTTTCCTCCTTGGTCTGTACTTTGTTCTACTAAATTTGGTTCTGCCTCGGTTAAAGTGGGGTTTCATTTTAGAAAAATTGAGTGAAATGATAAAAAATGATATATTTTATATGCTTTTGAGAACTAATGGAGGCATTTGTTTTACAGGATTGGATTATTCATCTAAAGATATATCTCGAGGAAGTCAGTTGAAAGCATGCCTCAATCTAGTTTAGCATAAAACCCCTAAGGAAGAAAGTCATTGAGACCTTTCAAAGGTCTTGGCGACTAGCAGTGTGTTATTCATTTGGGATCTACCGGTCACCATGACATCTAAATCACCATGAGGTTTTATATGTCTCTCCACTTGGGAGGATGTCTCGTCGACCATTATGCATAAGGCTAGACTCGCCGAAGGAATTTGGGTTTGGGGAGAAGTCTTCCTGACAAATGGAAGTCTCGGCGATAGGGGGTAACATCTCCAAGTGGTGTCTCACCAACAAGGTGGACTCCTGCCGAAATGGAATGGCATCGGGGAGAGTGGTTTGAATTCAGCATGAAGTCCCTAGCGACCAAGTGGTGTCTCACCGAAATGATGGTGCCTTTAGTATAAGGTTGTGGTTTCAGGGAGATGTCCTACCGACACAGAGGAGTCTCAGCAAAAGTTGTGAGCTTGGCAAAAGGTCTCACTAACCAATCAAAGTCTCCCCGAAATGAAATGAGCTCTCACTGAGACAGGGTGGCTTCGATGAAAGGTCCTGCCGACTGATAAAAGTCTACCTGAAAGTTGTTCAAAAGGTCACATCGGGGAGAAAGATTTATATTCGCCATGAGGTCTGGCCGAAGGGTGGAGATCTCACCGAAGGGTTCTCCCTTTGGTGTGATGTCTAGCCGATTGCGAAGGGTCTCGGCGAAAGGGGCATGACTTCGGTGTAATGTCTTGGCGAAGGAAGCTAGTCTCACTGATATGGAATGATATCGGCATAAGGTCTCACCGACCTGAAGGAGTCTCCACGAAGTTCTCTCAGCTTGCCGAAATATTTTTCCTTCGGCATAGTGTCTGGCTGACCCGATAGTATTTCGCGGGGAAAGTTTTGTACTCGGTGTAATGTCTCACCAACAGATGGCGGTCTCGCTGAAAGTGGCTCACAAGATTATAGATATTGCTGAGACTCCCGACCGACTATTTGGTCTTTGCCATGATGTCTGGCCGATAGGATGGAGTCTCCTTGAGATGAAATGAGCTCGCTGAAGGATCTTGAGATCAGCATAATGTCTAGTTGATAGCGATTGTCTCGGCGACCACTATGGATATTGATATGACTCTGGCTGCTCGCTATGAAGTCTTGCCGACAGTTCGAGGTTATGTCGATGCTCCTATGAAGTATAATCGCATCAGGGAGACACGATTAGTGTCTCACCGACATGCAATTTTGTTTTAACTACCTTTGACCACCTGGGAATCTTACCTGGAGCGTGTTCGCCCAATCAGAGAGAACTAAAGGCGAACCATGGGCAACTTGACTAATTGACTACCTCTGTGAGGAGGATCAATGGAATGTAACCAGTGTGGATCTATTCTATGAATAAGTTGATGGATCGGCTCGGGAACAATGGTGTTTGGATCTAGATAGAAAGTCTGATGCTGCTTCCAGAGGATGGTCAGCTGAAAGAAAGATCTTGAGCGCCAGGAAGCCGAGGGAAGAAAAGGCCAGAAGTCTCAGTGATAGTTGTGGTGTCTACTGATAGAGAGGGATCGACATTAGTGATAATACTTTGGAGCATTCAAGGTAGTGCTTCAAGTAAGTTCGAAGATGGACACAGAGGCCAGAAGTAAATTCCATAGTTGCAAAAGATCTAGAGGTCATCCCTGGAGCAATCTTTCACTGGCAGGTACACAGAGGATGCATTGAAGTCTCAGTGATAGTTGTGGTGTCTACTGATAGAGAGGGATCGACATTAGTGATAATACTTTGGAGCATTCAAGGTAGTGCTTCAAGTAAGTTCGAAGATGGACACAGAGGCCAGAAGTAAATTCCATAGTTGCAAAAGATCTAGAGGTCATCCCTGGAGCAATCTTTCACTGGCAGGTACACAGAGGATGCAATTGAATGCAGCATTAACTCTATTCAAAAAAAATATCTAAGGGCTAACCCTTCTAAGGGAGGATATTTTTTGTAAACCCTAAAACAGGGGCCAACTTTCTTTTTGGAACATTCTATATATATGGCATTTTTTCCTCTTTGTAAAAAAGAGTTGAAGTTTTAGAATACAAAGAGATAGAGAGAGATTTTTCTAAAATCAGTAGCAGTAGAGAAACTTAAGAGTAGCAGTAGAATAGGAGTTAGATTCGATAGTAAGTAGTAATGTATCTTTCATGTTCTCTGAGCATAGATGGAAACAGTTTGAAGACATAGGTTTTTTGTACACTGGTGATTGTGCTAGATTTGTAAATGTTGCTTATCTATTTCATTAATAGTAGAAGCAACTAGATTTAAATCTACTTCATATTGTGTTCTTGAATGGTGTTTATCTTGGGTTAATCATTTGAATTGTAAAGATTTCAAGGAATGAAATCTTATTTTATGTTTTGTTTACATGGTGATTTAAAATTGTTGTTGAAGTTAGCACTGTGAATGAATGAAATTGTGTGTCAATCACAAGTTAATTTTGTTCTGCAGTTTTAGTTAGCAATTCCTTGAAAGGTAACAAGTCTGGTTAAGCTGGATGAATTATTATTCTCTTCAGTTCCAAAGCTTTGATCTATCTTTTTATGTTTCTTTAAACACCCGAGTTAAAGTAGGTTTGAATTTATGTTTGATCTTAGAACAATCCAAAAGCTCAACACTAGCAGGCCCCTTGAACATTATATTTCACATCAACCATTGAGTGAAGTCAGCATAGTCGAGAACAGATTACAAAGACCTTGGGAGTTAGATATCCATGTTTTATTCTTTCTCTTTTAGGAGAGCAGAATAGTGATATTTTGTTTAACTGTAGCTGTACTATTCTAACCATCAACAAGTTGAAGAAGGCTTTAGCCACTAGCACCATCAGTAAAATTTATTTGGGAATATATGGAAAAGAATGAGCTATAGCTAACAAAAGAACAAAACTCCTTGAATTACTACCAAAGTTAGTAGAGGCTTGCCTATACATCCTCCATAATAATTATAGAGGAGGATAAGGATGAGAAACTAAACAATTACAATGAAAACACAATATTCATGTCATTCCTCGAACGTTTTATAAGGGTGATTTGTTTCTTTATGAGAATCAAAATAATACTAATGCTGACCATGAAGACAAATATAAATTCAGCCCTAACTGATTGGGACCTTATATAGTTGATACCAGTTATGGGTCTGGCACTTATGTCTTAACAGAGCTCGATGGAGCAACCCTTAAAGAACCTATTAATGCCACACATTTTCACCGGTATTATCTCTAATCTCTTTGAATAGTATGATTAATAAAGTAGTATTGTCTAAAGCTATTTTATTTCATTGCAAATAACTTTCACATTGCTTCATTCTTGATAACTAATCCTATGTTTGTCTTGAACACTACGATAATTATTTTAGTTAATTTTATAATTACTTTAGGTTTCATACTATTCAGACTCGTGTTATGTTAAGTTCGATCCTTATATGAGTTATAGGTGTATCTAATTTAACATATTCTCTTTAATTCAACAATGTTGTATCTAAAGTGAAGCTACAATATGTTTTATATTAGATCACATCAATCGTGCTTAAATCATGTAGACATTAATTAAATATTTTTACCATAATTTATTTAATTAATCACATTGCCATTTAGCATTCAAACACATTAAGACAAAATATAACAACATCAAATGCACATGTATATATATATATATATATATCAAAAAGTTTTATGTACATCTCAATATCATATAAAAAATCACCAAGGTCTATGAGACCTAGACCCCTCGGGCTCTAGTTCCCGTGATCCAATCCTCGGACATTGTGAGACAGTCATGTGTGATCATCATCATGATATGCCGACTTTGAGTGCACACTCCAGACCTTGTACTCAACCAAGAGCCACAAACCTATCCTCATTTGAGTCCCTTAACACACCTCCACTTCGAACCATCCCTGGATTGCCTTTCGCAGCGCCATCAAAGTTGGCTTTAGTCCAGCCATTTGGTGGAAAGGTCTAGTGCACACCCTCCCTATCTTTCTTAGCTGACTTGGATGCCTTAGATACATCCATTTTGAGATTCCAATCCTTGGATACCATTAGATCATATGGAGTGCACACCATAGCCTCAAGGTTAAAAGCTTTTTGGGGAATAACATTGAAGTTTTCCTTTATTAGCCTATTTTTTTTTCAAAAAAATTAATCTTTGACATCTCCTTATCCCTAAAAAGTTTGTTATTACATTCTTTCCACACACCCCAAACAACAAAAGGGATATAAAATCCCATAACCTTCGAATGAAAGGATTTTGAGAGGGGGATTTCCATTGTGATCATGATCTAAAGCATCATCGTCATTCTCATGAACATGATCTATAGTGAGCCGCATAGTATCACCCAGCCTATGGGCACTCTGCACTGATCACCTAATGAAGGGACATGCCCTTGGTGGTGTCTGCACTTTCCCAAACTGTTGCATGACTCACCCATAATAAAATGGACATACAACATAGTCATGTCGCCTTGCCAAAAATCTGTCCATCTGCATCCTCCTCAGCTATCCTATGGGAACTGGCCATTGTAGTGTGAGTAGATAAGGTCTCCATAGGATCTCATCCTCCTCCATCCGGTCAAATCTCACCCTCCAAAAATGTAAATCTTTCTACTGCCACAAGCATCGTAGAGGATAATCGAAGGCTCGTGGATATCCTGTAGCTATAGCACATGGGAATCTGACATGCTAGGTACATGTAATATGCTTGATGCACCACACCTGCAAAAGCGTGTAGTGCACCATACTATCAATCTCTCGAAACACAAATCGACCAAGATTGTAATGAAGATTTTCTAGGATGGAGCATCCCCAAGCATAGACTGTCCTATGCTCATGCATCATAATCCCTCAATGGGGGCTCACAAAATCAAGTGTACCAATCCATCATGAACAGGTCCACCCAAGTAGTACTGCATGTCCACCTTCTTCCCATGTAATGACCGATTCCCCAAAAATATACCCACTCTCCCCAAATAGGAACTTAGATAATACGATGTACATCCTCTAGGGTGATGGTCATCTACCCGGTCGGAAGATGAAACGTACATGTATTGGTGTCCCAAGGCTCACATAGGGCCATCATCATGGCATCATGGTATCTCATAGGTGGCATCAGATATGCCCAATAGATACCTACTACCTATAAATGCTCTATCTCTGTTGCTGACAGTGTTGGGGCTAAATCTCTAAGAAAGCTAATTTGTCTCCCTCCTAGCCGCTATCGCGACCAGGCTGGAACCTATCAAAATCATAACAAAATGCTCTAAAATTTTATCTAATATATCTTCAAATTTTAACATTACTCATCATGCAAGTGTGCTAAAGTTTATCTAGTGTGCTTTCCTAAAGGCCTTGGACACTTTAGACCCCTTTTGGGACACTTCGCAAAGAAATGGTACACTTTGCAGAAAAAAGGGACACTTTTTGAACAAAAGGGACACTACAAAAAATGGGGACACTTTGCAAAAAAAAATCCATGACCCTAAAATAACCTACAAATGCATTAAAAATCATTAAATCATTACAAAATCACTAAGTGAAAGTTGCAAAATTGACTCACCTCATGGTACAGCTCATCACGCGCAACCTACTCTCGAAGCTCATCCAATCATGAAGGCATATAATCCCGTCTACTCGACATCTTCTCGTCTCATTCGTCACTCTCAAGCTACACGAAGTTAAAACGCAATAGTAAGTGACAAAATACTTTCTTTTACCTCTTTTAACCTATTTTCATCACTTTTACTCTTATGCATTAAATTAGGGTTATTTTCTCTTTAGAGTTAATAAAGCACCTTTTTATTGTATGTTAGACTCTATAGGGACATGAATTCCTTGTTCATTCACACCACATCCTTTTCCAATATAACCATGTTGCTTCAAGAGTTGATATCCTCTCCCATATTTAGAGCTTCCATTTCTTTCAAGGATGTTGGTTGCTTATGATCAACCTCATCATAACTTGTGTAACTTGTGTCTCCTTCTAAATGGTTGAGCCGAATATTGTGGAAGGTACCATCATGTGTTTTGTTGACATCATTGTTGTTCCTTTTTTTCTTTTTTTGTTGCTTTTGTTGTGATTTTATACTCTCCCATAAATGTAGGTGTGATATCAAATGAATCCCAATCGTCATCCAATAACTTTGTAACTATTTCAAAAAAAATCTCTTTTTCTTCCTCTTGCCCAAGTTCTACTTGTGAGGTTGGTATTCATATTTTCAAAGGAATCTCTTTATCTTTCTTAGTTTGCAAGAAAAATTATGATTGGAGGTCAACTTTGATTATGTAGACCTTATTATTATAAACATAATTCATTAAATGATGAAGAGTTAAAGGGACTCCATTCATTTCATGAATCCATGGCCTACCCAAGAGAAGATTATATGAGAGATCTTGAGGCATGACATGGCTAGGAGTTTGCAATATAACTTTTCCAAATTTCACAAGTAATGCTATCACACCAAGAGGTTGCTTTCCCACATTATCAAAACCATGAATATATAAGGAATCTAGTTCAATCTTAGTCTTATCCACTCCAATCTTATCTAAGAGGATTATTCTACACACATTAAGGGTTGAACCATTGTCAATGAGATTTCTTCTTATTCCACATCTATTAATAATTGCCACTATCATCAGGGCCTCTTTTTGTTTTTGTATCTCCAATGGAGTTTGAGGAATTTAGGCCTATTAGTCTCTGCAACTCTTTCTATAAAATCATATCTAAGGTTTTTACGTCAAGGCTCCTTACTATCCTTCCTTCATTGATATCCCCTCAGCAGAATGGTTTTGTTCTAGGAAGGAAAATTGTCGACTCTATAGTCACTATTCATGAGAATATCCATTCACTAGTGGAATCTAAAACTGAAGGGTTTCTTCTTAAGCTGGATATTTCCAAAGCTTATGACCGAGTTGATTGGGAGTTTTTATTCAAAATTCTAAGGGTGTTTGGTTTTAGCAGTAGAGTTATTCAGCTGGTGAATCAGTTGGTTACTACTGTCTCCACTTCCATCATTGTGAATGGTTCTCCCTCAAGATTCTTTCAGAATTCAAGAGGCCTAAGATAGGGTGATCCTATCTCTCCTATTCTGTTCACAATCATGAGGTATGTGTAGGATCATGATGGGCCAAAAAGTGGCAATATTATGGGTATTTGTAGGGTATGTGGCTGACGACTTTTTTTTAATCCAAATTTGATAAAATGAAAAGGGTTTTTAGAGGAGATTCTCATTTTTCCACCAATATAAATTATTCTTTAATTTGAATTTAATAAATAATTATTAATCACTTTCTATTAGAATTATGACTAAAGTCTTGATCGATAGGCTGATTGAAAAACATCTATAACTTTCAAAATAGTATCACATTGTTTGAATCCAAAACATGTGTCACATTCTATGCTACACATAATATAGGATTATAAAAAGAAAAATTAAATTTCATGAAGTTTTGACCAAGTTAAGGTGGTCAAACATACGATTTTTTATATTTTTTTAAAGTTGTAATAAAAAAATCATAATTAATTATTTATGTGGAAAACATTTACAAAAAAATATGCATTACATCCGGACATGAGTCGTCTACTTATATATAAAATCTTATAAAAAAATATTATCATTTTATTATGGTTAGGGTGGTCAGCCAAACACCTCCTTATTTTTTCCCTAAAATTTAAGTACTACTGTGTTGAAATTTCAAATTTTCACCAAATAGATTTTATTTATTTTTAAATAAACCTAGTAGTTTAGAAACTAAGTTCAATTTTCTATAGATTCTATTCTAACATATTTTTTAAATAATATAGATAACTTATTCAAAATTTTACGTCAAGTTTCCTAACGCTGATTTTTCTAAATTTTTTGCCACTTAAGAGCCTGTTTTTTCCATGATGATCCTGCACATACCCCATGGATGAGAGCTTGGGAAGAAATCTTAAAATATTGATTGAACAAAGGTCTCTTGTTGGTCTTAGACCTTCTTCTACTAATTTGATTTGTTCTCACCAACAGTTTTTTGATGACACTATGTTGATGGGAAGATCAACGGTGACTAAGGCTAAGACTTTGAAAAAAATATTGGACGTGTATGAGAAGGAAACTGAGCAGATGGTCAACAAATAGAAGAGCTCCCTTTATTTCTTTAATACCCCTGAGCATAGACAGTTAAAGATTGCTAGAATCCTTGGTTGCAAAGTGGAATCCCTACCGTCTACTTATCTTGGATTACCTCTATGCCTTAAACCTCCAGAATCCTTTTGGTCTTCGCTGGTTGATAGGTTCAGTAAGAAGTTGGTAGAATGGAAAGGAGCTCTTCTAAGTCAAGCAAGAAAAATTTAGCTCCTCAAAGCTTCTCTTCAGAATCTCCTGGTTTATGCATTAAGCCTTTTCAAAATACCTACTAAATATGTAGAGGCCATTGAGAAGATCCAAAAAATATTCCTTTGGTCTGGTGTGGAGGAGAAAAAGAGGATGCCTCTAATAGGATGGGATTTGGTTTGCAGACCAAAATCCTTGGGGGGATTAGGTCTTAGAAAAATTAGAATGATTAATAAGACTCTTCTTGCTAAACAAATATGGAGATCCTTTTTGTTTGATGCATAATGGTTCAAAGATATCTTAAAAAGTAAATATATGACCAATTGTGTGTCCCTCAAAGCCTTGTTGGATTCTCCTATTCTACCTCATGGTTTAGCTTGCTGGAATGACATGATTGTTGGTAGAAAGATTTTGGAATCAGGGGTTGGTTGGCATATTAGAAGCGGTAATGTAGCCAGGTTTTGGGAGGACAAATGGCTTCTTAAGGATCCCCTAATCAAAATTGAAAGATTCAACAAATGGGTTGAGTTTTGCAAAGCAACTTTTGGAGAGTATGTTAAAGATTACTAGAGTGAAGGAGAGTGGGTGGATTTGTGTATGGTCAGCCAAGATTTGGCTCTGCTTCAATCTTCCTTGATGGCTATCAGATTGGCTTAGAATAAGTTGGATTATCATCTTGTCTAGATGGACAACCCATCCGGTAAGTACCTTGTTTCATCGGCTATCTCTCTATTGTCCCTTTCTCAAGCCTCCCCTCCATTCTGGTCTAAAGCATGGATAAAAAACTTGACTCTCAAAGTCAACATTTTCTTTTGGATTCTGCTTCAAAATGAGGTGCTCACGATGGATAATCTTTGTAAATGGGGATTACAAATCCCCAATAGATGTTACCTTTACAAAAGTGAGGTAGATTCAACAAACCATTTGTTTCTCCATTGTCTATTTGTTGCTACAATCTGGGGAAAATTTATGGCTCTCTAGAATATTTCTTGGGTGCTCCCCCTATCCATTGAAGATTTCTTCTCATAATGGAAAGCCCCATCTCAAAATCCTTTCATTCGAAGGTTATGGAATTTTATTTTCCCTTATGTTGTTTGGGGTGTGTGGAAAGAACGTAATAACAGACTTTTCAGGGATAAGGAGATGTCAGAGATAAATGTTTTTGAAAAAAAAAGGGCTAATAAAGGAAAACTTCAATGTTATTCCCCAAAAAACTTTTGACCTTGAGGTTGTGGTGTGCACTCCCTATGATCTAATGATAGCCAATGATTGGAATCTCAAAATGGATGTATCTAAGGAATTCAAGCCAACTAAGAAAGATAGGGAGGGTGTGCACTGGACCTTTCCACCAAATGGTTGTACTAAAGCCAACTTTGATGGCATTGGAAAGGGCAATCTGGGGATGGCTGGAAGTGGAGGTGTGTTAAGGTACTCAAATGGTAACTTTTTGGTAGCTATGACCATTTCCCTAGGTTATCAAACCAACCATATGGTAGAGGCTATAGGATCTTTTCAAGTTTCAAATTTAGCACATAATCGTAATATAAAATATTTATGGTTGGAAGGGGATTCCAAAAATATCATTGATTGTATCCTACGTAGGAGCCCCCCCTCCTAGTCTATTAAGAATTGGATTGAAGATGCTAAATCTATCTTAGATAAGTTTGAAAAAGTTAAAATCTCTCACGTCTATAGGGAAGCTAGCAGCGTGGTAGATTACTTTGCGAATGAGGGGGTTAAGTGGGGAGGTTTGAACACATGGCATAATTTTAGGGACTTGGGAGCCAAATTCAAGGCCTTATTAGATTATGATGTTATGCATGGGAAAGAAAAAAATATCTTTAATGATGATAGGGAAAAGGGCTAATTACATCAAAATCAAGAGATTTGATGGGGCCATGTCAAATAACTTAGTTGGTAAGAAAAAGCGGTATGCTTTGTGGGTTCATTGGAATGGCTACGTAAATTTGCAACAGGTTTTCAGCGATGGAAGAGATAGCAGTGAGGTGCATGCGAGTATGGGGGCGATAGGAAAAGGATCAAGCCAAATAGCTACAAAATGCACATGAGGAATGCTAAGGTCTGGAAATAGGTTGTGCATGGTGGTTTGGTTCCATTCCTGGAAAAAAAATATGGACCTAATCCTAAGGCCACTAACTACTTTAAGAAGAACTGGAATAATGGAGAAATTATCCTCTTTGGGAGAAAGGTGAAACTAGATGAGAAAATCATAGGAGAGGTGATTGGAATGTCCACTAAAGGCATGAAATTTTATCGTGATAGAAGGTATTCAGACAAGGTGGTAATCAATTTCCCCAAGAAAGAGAAGGAGAAACTAGAACTAGTCAATGTTTTCAACAGCTATTTCAAAATCAACTCCATCAAGGCGCTTTGGAGAAAGGTGCTCTATGTCAGTATGGAGTATATTACCATAGACGAGAGATTCACTAGAGTTTATGGTTATCATTTTTCTCTCCTTAACCACTTCCGCCATAAGGTACATATTTCTTTGCCTCATTACTTATCCTACTCATTGAGTAATAGTCTTGAGGACCACAAGAAAAATCCTAGAAGATACCCTATTCTTCATCTTGGGCTTATTAGATTGATCTATGAACATTTTTAAAGCCTGTAAGTTTTATCCAAATCCGTTTCCTCCATAGCATCTAAGGACTATGATACAGATAGTGGTGAGTCGAAGAATGATCATTTTAAGCCTAACTAAGAGAGAATTTTTGAAGCCCATCCATCCCCTATCCTTTCTATCAAGAAAACCCAACTTTGTAAACCCCAACACATGAAAGATAACCCTGAGAATTACCCTCACTACCCTGCCCCTTTAAAGAAACCCGCTCTCAAGGGTTCCCTTGCCAATAAGTTGGTTTCCTACTCTGCAAACTCTCTGGAGGACAAATTTGAGAACCTTGAAGCTAGCAGAGACTCTGTTTCTACCCTTCCTGCCTCTTTCAAAGATGATGGAACCGGATTTCCTAGCTCCCATAACCTGGATGATTTCAACCTCATTTTAGATCAGAATCAATCTGGAGATATCCTTGCCTCTGCTAGAAGTGGCATTGGTGATATTTTTAGGGTTATGAAATGGGCCTATCAAGAAATCAATGATCTTAATCTCAGAAATAGGGTTCTAAATAGAAAGTTGGAGGAAATGGAACTAAAGTTATTAGCTCTTAACAATGAAGAAGGAAAATAGAAAAAGAACAATATAGGGACGAGAGATGATGACATTGAGGACAAGTATAAGACTCTGAAAGTTGAAATTGTTATAATAAAAAACAATATGAAAATTGTTGTGGAATAGAACCATAGAATTGCAAGGCACAATGTCATTATCATTAATGTAATGTCTAAAAAGTTGGAGAAGTCACAATAGGGCTCACTGGTTGTTGACCTGGAAAAGGACAAGGATAAGAGCAAGAATGAGGACCAAGGAGTATCGAAGAGGAACCATGCTAACCTTAAGAGGAAAGCACCTCCTACTTCCCAGATGGTCCAAATCTTAAAGAGGGGGATTTAGGAGATGAACAACATGGAAGTTGAGACAACGAAATTTTTTAAGTCCCAAGCTTAGTTGCTACTAGTGTTTTGTCTGGTCTTTTTGGGGTCTTTTTTCTGGCCCTTGCTAGCCTTTTTTTGGTGGGTGTTGCTTTTTTTTTATAATGTCATCTCTATAGCCTCTTTGTTTCTAGGTTCTTTGATGATTTATCTCTTTTATTTGTAAACTTTGTGGTGTCGGGTCCCTATAAAACCCGTTTTCTCCTCTTTCAAAAACTCATCTTGATGGAAGACAATATCAATATTGATGGCATTCATGCATTGAATAGGGTTGTTACATCATTTGGTTGTGCACTAGGAAGGACCACTACTTGTAAAGAATTTTGAAGCATGCTATGGTAATTAGGTGATACTTGAATGAGATCCCATAAAGAAATCTTAGCAAGAGTATTGTGAAGTTCTTACACAAGATCATACTCCTTTCCACTATTCAAAGGAAAATAAGGAGCACTAGGCAAGATAGGTTGAGGAAGTGGTAATGAAGTAGGTATGGTTTGTGGTTTTCTATTGTTCCTTGTGTTGTATGTATGAGAAACATTTTGATAATTAGATTGTTGTGAAACCTTGTTACTAGTGAGTTTCCTTGCAAAGTTCAAGATACTTCCAATAGGTTTAGGCTTTCTTTGAGGTGGTCTTATGATAATCACAAGAGTGGTTTGGACTTGCTATTGTTGTGAAGGTGGGTAAATGGTAAGTTGAGGTGTTATTGTATTTACTTCCCTTTGTTTTGTTTTGTTATGATAAACTTTAGAGGATGAGATTCATGAGATGATGTCCTCAAGGTCTTCATCTAACATGTCAAAGTCATAACTACTAAAAGGATTGATGGATATATTAACTTGTAGAAAGAGATTTGACATTGTCAAATAACTATGCTTTTCCCAGGTGTTCTCATTTAGTTTATACTTTTTGTTTTGATATTTTTAGGGTAGTTTATGGTTTCCAATTATTGTAAAATGTAAATTAATCTATGTAACTATGGAATGATATTGGAAATAAAGAAAATGTATATAGATATGAAATTATCCACAACTAAAACATGCAAAAAAAATTCCAATTTGTTTGAATATTTAAGCAAAAAGATAGCTATCTTCAATGTGAAAAACAAATTGTTTCAGAAATATAATTCTCATATTTAATAGCAAAAATAGAAAGCAAAGATAGATACAAAAAGGCTCCCAAAAATATAGCAGAACATTTGTACAAGGATAGGTTTTCCCAAGGGTGAATGGGTCCTTGTTAAAGGTTATGAGAAATGAAAGGTGCTAAGTCAGAGTTACTTTTGGTGTTTTCTATTTTAGGTTGCAAACTATGATTTTTATGATAGATTTTTCCAGTTTCAAGTGTCTTAATGCAAGTTTGACTAGTCAAAGTCATAACTACTAAAAGGATTGATGGATATATTAACTTGTAGAAAGAGATTTGACATTGTCAAATAACTATGCTTTTCCCAGGTGTTCTCATTTAGTTTATACTTTTTGTTTTGATATTTTTAGGGTAGTTTATGGTTTCCAATTATTGTAAAATGTAAATTAATCTATGTAACTATGGAATGATATTGGAAATAAAGAAAATGTATATAGATATGAAATTATCCACAACTAAAACATGCAAAAAAAATTCCAATTTGTTTGAATATTTAAGCAAAAAGATAGCTATCTTCAATGTGAAAAACAAATTGTTTCAGAAATATAATTCTCATATTTAATAGCAAAAATAGAAAGCAAAGATAGATACAAAAAGGCTCCCAAAAATATAGCAGAACATTTGTACAAGGATAGGTTTTCCCAAGGGTGAATGGGTCCTTGTTAAAGGTTATGAGAAATGAAAGGTGCTAAGTCAGAGTTACTTTTGGTGTTTTCTATTTTAGGTTGCAAACTATGATTTTTATGATAGATTTTTCCAGTTTCAAGTGTCTTAATGCAAGTTTGACTAGTGACAAATAGTGAATAAAGTGATGACTTTTGGAATGAAATTTTGAATTGAAATTTGAATCTAAATGACTAAAAGACACTCTTGATGCAATACCAATGCAAGAAGTATGCAAAATTAATTTGCAATTTTTTATTTTTTTTATGAATTTAAGTGATGCAAACATGGAAAATTAAACCCTAAATGATTGCAAAGCACACTAATTTAAATCTAGATATAGGGTTTTGAATGTCTCCAAATCATAATTTAAGATGTGCAATTTCAGGTTCACCAAAATGAAACATAGGAAAATGTGGGAGATGGATAGGAAACCTAAAAATGGGATGTTAAATAAGGGACCTATGCCAAAAGAAAAAATGGGTGTCCACCTAATCACAAATCCACCTTTTCCATGTTCATTAGGAAGAGGGATAGTGCCACAAATGATTAGAATTAACTTGCAACCCATAAGGTGAGTCAACCTTAGGTTTGGACACTATGCTACCTTAACTGCCTTATGACAAAAATGACCAAACACCAGTTACATGGGAGAAGAATAAAAGTGCTTTAGTAATTAAACCTATGAGATCTAACACTTTGAATATGAAGCATTATAATAATACTATTAGAAACAACCATTAACGAGCAGATCTAAGAAGGTAAGAATGGTATGTACCCTGCTCCAAAAGTGGTTTTCAAGCCCTACAATAGGATAGGTTCACCCAAGGGTGAATGAGTCCTTGCATCCCTTTTTGAAAAATCAAAATTTGATCCTATAACCCTCTATCTGCACTCTACTCCTATACTTGCAAATCTTCAATCTCGACCCCAAATCTATAGCAAAAATTAAAAATTTTGATTTGTTTGTATGGAGGTTTGCCTCGGTCAAACTCCAAATTTGATAATTAAATCTTGATGGAAAGATGAAAATTTGATAAATAATAGTGTGCACAAGCCCTAACCTTCAGTGCATCTAAAGCATTAAGAGATGAAATGGAAAGAAACCTTATTCAAGTGTGTTAGAATAAGATCTGTAAATGAACATGAAAAATGACAAATCTGACCTAGTTAGGGAGAAGTCAAAACACCCTAATAGATCTGAAATTTGATTATGCCTTGCTTTAGGTAGCTAGTAGAATGAAGATTGAAGATGGGACACTTAGAAAACAAGTCATTAGGCTAGGAAGAATGGCTAGGTGCATGTCCCAAAAAACTAGAATTCATCATGATCCACAATTGGCATCAACCTCCTAATCATAAACAATGCTTGATCTTTCTTGGAACAATGAGCCTGAAGACCTGCAAAAAAAAAAAGAAATGTTGCTCCAAGATTTCAACCTTGCTTGCTTGAATGTTCTCTCCTTGTTCTTGAGTTCTAATTTTGTGAATATCTTCTCAATCTCCTTGTCAACCTAGTTTTAAATGGTGAAAAGACTAGGATTTATAGGCTTCTTGTCTAATTTTTTGATTATTAAATCTCGATGGACGACCTTTGTAACTTAAATTTTAAACAATAAAATGCTGCCAAGAAAAAATTAAATTAGGATTTTGCACCTAAAGGGGACCCATTGGCCCAAGGGCGAATGGGTCCTGACCTAAATTGTCAAGAATCATTTATTTCAGGGTCCTTAATTCATTAAAGGAATTTGTTTAATGTGTGTTGTGGTGTCAGAAAATGATAAATATAGGCCTAGGGATGCATAATAAAAGGAATTAGGGGTCTATTTTGAAGGGTAAAAGTACATAAATTTTGAGGTCACTAAAATAGGTCTAAATTAAGTGTGAAATTGTACTTTCACTTCTAGAGAGGAGTACAATTTTCTACACTACATGAAGAAACAACTTAATTGTTCATTATGTGCCTATATTTGTTGGAAGAAAAACAATAGAAAAGGAAATTTTACATTCTATTTATAAACTAACCACAGAGAGAGAGAGAGAGTGAGTGAGTATTGTTGAATTGGTGAGATTTGCTTGCAAACAAAAAAAGAATACAAACTACTATTGGTCCTATTTCAACATGTAGCATGATTAGTGCAAACATCTAAAGAGATAAAATATTATATCTTGAAATGTGAGAAAGTAGGAAACCACAACTATATTACACACAAAAGTTGTAACTAGCATAATTACTTTATACATTTATATACAATAATATTTTCTTACAATTAAAGTTTTCATGTTAGCTACAAGGACCACATGACAAACCAACACGAATTAATATGGACAAGAAAATTTATTCTTCCACCAAGTTACTTGTGAAGGAAAAATCTTGTTATATAAATTTCTTGATCTAGCTCACAAATTCTTGCAATTAGATAACTACAAACAATCCCCCTATTTATCTATCAACTTGTTGCCACTTGTGTAACATTCTCAAATTTGTTTGTCCCTTTTTTTTAACCTTGCTATTATAACAGTGCATTTAAATCTTGTACATATTCCTCTTTTATTTTTAAATTCATGAATCACTATAATAATTGATTTGAAATGTCTAATCTTAACTCAGGAAATTATTTGTGTTCTATTAAGATTTTTTGTTTTTTTTTTAACTTCTTGCTTCGTATATAGACTTCATGCTATCTAATTATGGACCTCATAGATTATTAATCCATTGTTTATTTTGCACCATGTATGTTAGCAATCATCCCTCAACCACCCTCACTACCTATCTTTCTCAAACCTCATCCACATGTTGACTACAAATGCCTCACATCAATATCTTAGACTCTGAAATGTCAGTGAGTCAAAATGAATTATCTGACTCGCACAGATTTACATATATGATACCCCTAAGAACCAGACTGGTCCCAAAGGCTAGGTAGATTCTCATTTATCAGTCAGGAAGTCTGCAGTACTGAGTATTGTAGATACCCAAATCTCTAGATATCCAACGACGACTGATGGCACATGGAGAAAATTTATACATGTCTTTGTAGGCTTCCCGGATTCCGCAAGTCAATTGTTGACACCCTCAACATGTAGCCTTGTCCACATTAAGCCTTTTTACTTGGCATGTGATCGAATGCCCACCCTAACGTGTGCCCCTTAAATTCTTGATATTTTTTATCACAAACTTCAAAATTCCCATTCAACCAGGACTTATTTGATTTCGTTAATTAATTCAACCTTCAATGATTTATATTTTTTATCTTTATCTTTCTCAGTTTGCAAGCAACTTTATGATTGGAGGTCAGCTTTGATTGTGTAGACCTTATTCTTATAAACATACTTCATTAAACAATGAACAGTTGAAAGTACTAGTTTCATTTCATGAATCCATGGCCTACCCAAGAGAATATTATATGAGAGATCTTGAGGCATGACATGGATAGGAGTTTGCAATGCAAATTTTCCAACTTTCACAAGTAATGTTATCACACCAAGAGGTTGCTTTCCCACATTATCAAAACCATGAATAGATAAGGAATCTAGTTCAATATTAGTCTTATCCACTCCAATATTATCTAAGATGTTTATACTACACACATTAAGGGCTGAACCATTGTCAATGAGAGTTTTTTTATTCCACATCTATTAATAATAGCCACTATCATCAAGCCCTTATTTTGTTTTTGTATCTCCAATGGAGGTAATTCATCTTGATGGAAGAAAATATCAATATTAATGACATTCATACCTTGGATAGGGCTGCTACATTGTTTGGTTGCACACTAGGAGGGACCACTACTTGTTGTAAAGCATTTTGAAGAAAGCTATGGTAATTAGGTGATCTGCTTGAATGAGATCCAATAAAGAAATCTTAGCAAGAGTATTGCAAATTTGTTCCACAAGATCATACTCCTTTCCACTATGCAAAGGAAAACGAGGAGTACTAGGAAAGATTGGTTGAGGAAATGGTAATGAAGTAGGTATGGTTTGTGGTTGCCTATTATTCCTTGTGTTGTATGTATGAGCAACATTATGATAATTAGATTGTTGTGAAACATAGTTACTAGTGAGTTGCCTTGAAAAGTTCAAGATACTTCCAATAGGTTTAGGCTTGTTTTGAGGCAGTCCTGTGATAAGAAAAAGTGTGGTTTGGACTTGCTTTTGTTGTGAAGGCAGGTAAATGGTAAGTTGAGGTGTGATTGTATTTACTTCCCTCTATTTTATTATGTTATGACAAGCTTTAGTGGATTCTATTTATGAGATGATGTCCTCAATTTCTTCATCTAACATGTCAAAGTCATCACTACTAAAAGGCTTGAGGGATATGTTAACTTGTAGAAAGAGATCTAACATTGTCAAAAAACTATGCTTTCCCCAAGTGTTTGCATTTAGTTTATACTTTTTGTTTTGATGTTTTTAGGGTAGTTTATGGTTTCCAATGATTGCAAAATGTAAATTAATCTATCTAACTATGGAATGATGTTGAAATTAAAGCAAATGCATATAGATTTGAAATTATCCACAACTAAAACATGCAATTTCTTTTCCAATTTGTTTGAATATTTAAGAAAAAAGAAAACTATCTTGAATCTGCAAAATAGATTATTTTAGAAATAAAATTCTTAGTTTTGATAGTAGAAACATAAAGAAAATATAGAGATAAAAAGTCTCCCAAAAATCTCGTAGGACACCTATAAAAGGATAGGTTTTCCCAAGGGTGAATAGGTCCTTGTTCAAGGTTATGAAAAATGTAAGGTGTTAATTTTGAGATACTTTTGGTGTTTTCTATTTCAAGTTGCAAACTATGATTTCTATGATAGATTTTTCTAGTTTAAAGTGTCTTAATGCAATTTTGACTAGTAACAAATAGTGAACAAAGTGACAACTTTTGCAATGCAATTTTGAACTAAAATTTGAATCTAAATGAGTAAAAGACACTCTTGATGCAACTACAATGCAATATGTATGCAAAATTAATTTGCAATTTTTTTAATTTTTTATGAATTTGAGTGATGCAGACATGCAAAATTAAAACCTAAATGCAATACAATGCACACTAATTCAAATCTAGATCTAGGATTTTGAATGTCTCCAAATATAAATTTAAGATGTACAATGTCTGGTTCACCAAAATGAAACATAAGAAAATTTTGGAGATGGATAGGAGACCTAAAAATGGGATGTGAAATGAGGGACCTATGCCAAAAGCAAAAAGGGGTGTCCACTTAATCACAAATACACCTTTTCCATGTTCATTAGGAAGAGGGACAGTGCCACAAATGATTAGAATTAACTTGCAACCCTTAAGGTGAGTCAACCCTAGGTTTGGACACTATGTTGCCTTAATTACCTTATGACAAAAATGACTGAACAATAGCTATGGGAGAAGAATAAAAGTGCTTTAACAATCAAGCATGAGATCTAACACTTGGAACACAAAGTATTATAATAATATTATAAGAAACAACCATTAACTAGTAGATTTGAGAAGGTTCAGATGGTATGTACCCAGCTCCAAAAGTCATCTTCAAGCTCTACAACAGGACAGGTTCACCCAAGGGCGAATGGGTTCTTGCATCCCTTTCTAAAAAATCAAAAGTTGATCCTATAGCCCTCTATCTGCACTCTGCTTTGATACTTCCAAATCTTCAGTCCCAACCCTAGATCTGTAGTAAAAACTAAAAAAAATGGTTTTTTTGTATGGGGGTTTGCCTCATTTAAACCACAAATTTGGTAATCAAGCCTTGATGGAAAGATGAAAATATGATAAATAATAGTGTGTGCAAGCCCTAACCTTAAGTGCATCTAATATGTTAAGAGCTAAAATGCAAAGAAACCTTATTCAAGTGTGTTACAATAAGATCCCTAAATGAACATGAAAAATGACAAAGACCTAGTTAGGGAGAAGTCAAAAAACCCTAATAGATCTAAAATTTGATTATGCCTTGCTTTAGGTAGCTAATAGAATGAAGATTGAAGATGGAAACACTTAGGAAACAAGTCATTAGATTAGGGAGAATGGCTAGGTGCATGGCTCAAAAACCTAACATCCATCATGATCCACCACTAGTATCAACCTCCAAATCATAGACAATGCTTGGTCTTTCTTGACAAAATGAGCTTGAAGACTTGCAAAAACAAATGAAATGTTTCTCCAAGACATCAACCTTGCTTGCTTGAATGTTCTCTCCTTGCTCTTGAGTACTAATTTTGTGAATATATTCTCAATCTCCTTGTCAACCTGGTTTGAAATGGTGAAATGACTAGGCTTTATAGGCTTCTTCTCTAATTTTTCGATTATTAAATCTTGATGGCTGACCTTTGCAACTTGAAATTTGAACATTAAAATGTTGTTAAAAACATATTTTAAATTGGGGTTTGGCACCTAAAGGGGACCCATTCACCCTTGGGCGAATGGGTCTGGACCTAAATTACCAAGACTCATTTATTTTAGGGCCTTTAATTCATTAAAAGCATTTGTTCAATGTGTGTTGTGGTACCGAAAAATGATAAAAATAGGTACACATATGCATAATAAAGAGAATTAGGGGCCTATTTTGAAGGGTAAAAATTCAAAAATTGTGAGATCACTAAAATAGGTCCAAATTAAGTGTGAAATTGTACTTTCACTTAGAAAGGAGTATAATTCAAACACACAGAGAGAGAGAGTATTGTTGACTTGGTTAGATTTCCCTGCAAACATAAAAATAATTCAAACGGAGAGACAGAGACAGAGACAAAGAGTATTGTTGACTTAGTGAGATTTCCTTGCAAACACAAAAATAATTCAAACAACTATTGGTCCTAGCTCAACATATAGCATGATTAGTGCAAACATCTAAAGAGATAAAATATTATATCTTGAAATGAATGAGGAAGTAGTAAACAACAACTATATTACACACAAAAGTTGAAACTAGCATAATTACTCTAAATATACATTTATATGCAAAAATATTTGCTTACAATTAAATTTCTCATGTTAGCTACAAGGACTACAAAACAAACCAACAATAATCGATATGGACAAGAAAATTTATTCTTCCACCAAGTTGCTTGTGATGGAAAAATCTTGTTATATAAATTTCTTGATCTAGCTCCCAAGTTCTTTCATTAGATAACTACAAACAATCCCCCTATTTATCTATCAACTTATTGCCACTTGTGTAACATTGTCAAATTTCTTCATCCCATTTTTGAACTTTACAATTATAACACTACATTTAAATCCTGTACATATTCCTCTTTTATTTTTAAATTCATGAATCTCTGTAATAATTGATTTGAAATATCTAATCTTGACTCAAGAAATTATTTGTGTTTTATAAGATTTTTTTTTTTAACTTCTTTTATAAATAGACTTCATGCTATCTAATTATGAACGTTGGAGATTATTAATCCATTGTTTATTTTGCTCCATATTTGTTAGCAATCATCCCTCAACGACCCTCACTACCTGTCTTTCTCGAACCTAATGCCCATGTCGACTACAAGTGCCTCACATCAATATCTTAGACTCTGAAATGTCAGTGAGTCAAAGTGAATTAAGTCTCGCACAGATTTACAAATATGATACCCCTAAGAGCCTGACTATCCCAAAGGCTAGGTGGATTCTCATTTATTAGAGTCAGGAAGTCTGCAGTCGTGAGTATTGTAGATACCCAAATCTCTAGATATATCCCACGACGACTGATGGCACATGGAGAAAATTTATACATGTCTTTGCAGGCTTCCCGGATTCCGCAAGTCAATTGTTGCAGACACCCTCAACATGTAGCCTTGTCCACATCAAGCCTTTATACTTGGCATGTGATCGAGAGCTGACCTTAACGTGTCCCCCTTAAATTCTTGATATTTTGTATCACAAACTTCAAAATTCCCAATCAACCAGGACTTATTTGATTTCGTTAACTAATTCAACCTTCAATGATTTAAGTACCCATGCATTTGAATACACATTGGCTCACTAATTAATTCATGTCATATGGATTTTTATTGCATCAGATGAAAATATCAGGGACAAATTGGATCTTCTCGAAACATGAATCTGATTGATTTAGAGCACCTACAGTAGATGGTGGACAATTATGTCCTATGCAGAGAGAATCAAATAGGAGCGGCCAAAAACAATTATTCTTCATTTTGAATATCGTGTTATGACAAATCTTTTTGTCAGATAAATCTAGAAGAATGTGAAAGCCTACACCTATATTCAATGGCCGATTTTCGTGGTGTTAGACTTGAATCCTCAAGTAGTATGAACATTAATGATACTACAAAAGTCAAAGGGCATACCAAGTCATGTAATTAAACCAAGTATCACGTATCTTTGTGAAGGTTCTATTTATAAATAGGCTGCGACTCATTTTATGTTTGTCTGCTCGGAAGTTTGGGGAACTACGAAGGTAGAAAATTAGACCCCTTTTTTTTTTATTGAATCAATGAAAAAATTAGAACCCCTTTTTCATATTGAATCTTTGTTTAGAAGGAGAAATTACATAATAATAGTTCAATCACACTAAATAAGTCGGGCAACCATATAGAAAGGGATGCAATTAACATAATAATAAAACACAATTTACAACAGCAATGTACAGCTGTAAGAAAAACATTTCAAACTCTAAATTTTAACATGTGTTGAAGCTTTTTGGAACATATTACATCTTTGCAGCTGTAGTATTTTCCATTTAATCTTGTTCAAATGAATGCTGATTTTCACATTAACTTTAGGAACTCCCTGCAGTTGTGAACATAAGAAAACAAGAGTAAAATCTTATCATTTTTTATTTGAGATGAGCATTATGACTAGCAAAAACAGCCATACTTCTACTTTTCCATATATTAAACAAGATAATCTCTCTTATATAATCAACAACAATATTGTTTCTTAAGCCTAGGCCTAAAATAGCTTCTTTCCAATTCAAAGTATACTAAAAAATCACAGAGATAAACAAAAACAGCTTTACATTTCCTTTTTGTCACATGACAGTCCCAAAATACATGTTTCAAACTTTCAATATGTTTACAAAAAGGACATTTAACAGACTGAATCTACATATGTCCCAACCTATCACAACAGATAATTGACAATGAAAAAAATTCCAAGCTAAATTTGAACATTAGCTTTAGTTTTCAAATGTCAGATTTGTGCACTCAACTTTTTTCAAGGTTTTTCTTTAAACTTGCAATTCTATTTCAGGTTCAATCTTGGACTCAAAGGCAAGTGTGGAAGAAAATTCAAGTAGACATTTTTAAACGGAAACTGACACTTGGCCAACCACCCCTAATCCTTGAAAGGATTATAATGAACAGGGGTACACATCTTCGTAACCAACTCAAAAGAAACCAACAACATAACAAAAAATAATCAAACTTTTGTATTTACAAGTTAGACCAAGATTATTCTTGAACATTTGCCAATTGACCCACTCTGAACAAATTAGACTTTATAGAGATTCCTTTTATCTTGTTCATTTGAGTGTAATAATTGTATTTTAGCCCAACTTTCTTTCTAATTAATATTTTGAGCCTAACCTATTTATCTTAATAAATTTGCTTACAAGTAGCCTACGCAAATAGTTTGGTGTTTGTCTTCTTCGATGAGGGGGCAAGTTGAACTAGCAGGCATAGATATAGTACTCATCTTCAATAGGCAAAGTGAAGCTAAAGTTCAGCAGTAACTTCCACTGCAATATCGATGTGTCTGGTGCCAGATGTATAATAAGAAATGAAAACAATAAAGAAATCTTCATAATATTAAAAAAGTTTCAGTTTTACATGAAGAATGAAGTCAAATTCCAAGTCCCTCTGACAGGACTACAATTTTGAATGAGCAATGAAGTTAAATTCCAACCTCTCTTAATAAGATTACAATTGTGTGTAAGAAAAGCATCTATCAATATCACAACGTAGAAGGGGACTTCAAATCAATACCATGATAATGAGAAGCACAACGAACTAGAAGCTAAATGAAATCCTAGACCTAATAGGCCCACTCCTTGATAGTTTGTGAAATTTCTCAACTTTACCACTTTTCCCAAGAAGCAAGTTTCATATAGCAAACATACTGGAAAACTTCACCATTGATTAGGACGAGACCATCGTGGTAGACTATTCACACGCGTGGGATGGCATCGATATCCATGAATTGCTAGGAAATATTCCATTTTGTTACCCTTGGATTAATACCACCGACTTTTGTGACGACAGCTCTCATGCAGGAGATCCTAAATAGATATGTCAATCATTCCCTACGGATAAAAATGGCAACATCTCACTACAGTCAACAAGCATGGAAGAAAGATTAATCCTATCGAATAGGCATGAATGCACCTCTTCTTCGCTTGATGAACATCCCAAGAATATCTTTTGTATTGGCTTGGACAATGCCATGAAAGGCATCAGTACCCCAATTGGAAACAAATATTTGGAGGACCTAGAGATTCATCAGCACGCTCATGTTTTCATGGAAGTGCTTCTATCAAATTTTGCAGACATCCTGCAATGAAAAATGTATGCAAAGTTGTTTATGCTGAATTACATCCAAAAGAAGCATAGGAAGTATGAGATGGTGGCCCTCAAAGGATACAATGTCTCCAGAAGTAGTCAAGACATAGGAGGGGCATTCCCCATCGAAGTATTGGAAAACAATCCCACAATGAAGAAAGACACCAAGAAGCTCAAGAAGGCTTTAGCCACTAGCACCATCGATAAGTTTTGGGAGTATATGGAAAAGAATGGGCTGTAGCTAACAAAGGAATAGAGCTCCCCGAAAGACTACCGGAGTTAGCAGATGCCTATCTATACATCCTCCATAATAATTCCAGAGGAGGGTAAGGATGAGCAATTGAAAAGGAATATTTGTAAGCTGGAATGCCTAAGGTTTTACATCTCCAAGGTTGAACCTATTTATGGGTTGATTTTACTTCTGTATTGTTAATTTTAATTAGATGGAGTTGTCATGGTGGCAACAATTTGTCTATCACAAAATAAAAAGTAATTTGGTGGTTGTTATGGCCATTCATGTGTTTCCCTCAGGCTGTGATGCTTCACGTTGACCCAAGATTTATAGTTGTACGAATGTTTGCTTTGTGTTTATGGGTGGATCTCACTAAGCGAACATTTGGTTCCGTAGTACATATTTTCTTGTTCTCTTGCCATTTCTTTTCTCTTCTTTCCCAAAGTATTTCCTTTCTATATGCCCTTCTTTTTATCTTTCTTTATTTGTGGTTAGGATAGTTTACGTTTAAAGTATTTTTTGTATGCTCTATTACTATATCATGCTGTTAGATAATTTGTGCTTCAGTCAAGATTTAAGACATTAACGTATATAAATATGGCTATCTCTTGTAAGGGAAAACTACAATTTATCTTTGAATGCAATCGACTCTGAGGCTTTAAACAATCATCATTTAACTTTAGGCCCATCAGGCCCATCGTTCAATAGAATTACATCTATACTTGTGTAGCTAAAGCTTTGTAAACTCGAGGGAAATAATTTGTCTGTATTCAATAGAGGACTTAGGTTCTCCATCTCTTGAGTTGGAGGCTCTTGCATGTAAGTGACCCATAAATAGAATGGCATAAGGAAGATGTCATACTAAGTGTTTTCCTTGATTAGCGTTCCTTTTTCAAAATTTCATTTTTACCACGTCTTTTTATGGTTTGGGAGCTATCCTTTTGATACTCCTAGAGACATCCATGATGTTCCCATTGATGTTTAACATATTTCCCCAAGCTTTTCCCGTCATGATAGATGGATTACACATTATTATATTAAAATATTTGAAAAGCATTTGATTAGACTAGTATTATGCATGAAGTTGTGGCTTGTAAATTATGTGTTTCTAATTTTAAAGGTGAAACTCTATCTTGGGTTTTAGAGTTGTCTCACAATTGTAAAAAATACTTTATTGCTTGTCATCTGAGTTGAGAATAATATTGAGAAAAATAAAATAAAGAGAAATTACAAATAAAGAATATTAAAAAGAAAGAATATCATAAAATATAATTTCTCTAGGTGATTTGAGTATCTCTACAAGGACTATAAATGTCTTAATAGTAATGTCATGCCTTGAGTGTGACTAAATATAACTCTTTTTTGAGCTATGGATGTTTGACTAGTAGTGAAGCAATCTCTAGATATGTGTCTAGGGTTGATTGCATTTATATGCATGATTCTCTTTTCCATGATGCTAATCCTATATAGTAAGAAAAAGTAAATGAAAACCACACATGGAGTAATTAAATGAATCCTAGTGCACTCTTTCTCCATGTCTTGTTTAATTTTTACATAAACAATATGTTTGTGTCTTGAATTTCTTATTTTCATCATTTTCTTTATAATCAAATTGTGGCAACGGAAATTGTACTCCCTTCTTGAGGATAGTACAATCCCTTACCTAATTTGGACCTATTTTGGTACCCTTGCATTAAATACCCTCTAATTCATCATTAATAGGCCCCTAAGACCAATTATTTCAGATCTCAAGGCTTATTTCAACTAAAAACCTGACAAAATTATTTTAAAGACTTAAAATTTTAACAACCCACCCCAAAAATCTAGGGTGGGACTCATATGCCACTTTGGGTGTACGAGTCCCCCTAGGTGGGACCCATATGCCAGAGGTGCGTATGAGTCCCATTTGGGGCTTTTTTAGGGTTTGAGCGGGAAATTCAACTTTTTAATTCAAATTTTTGGTTGATGTCAACTTTTGAGATTAGAATAATGGTAAATTAGGTGTAAATGCCTATATAAGCAAGCTTGTAAGTCATTATTTCATCTACGCAAGCATTTTCAAGAGCAATTTCAAAATCTAAGTATTCAAAAGTCTCCAAGCATTCTTCTACAAGAGCATTTAAGTTTCAAAAGCAAGTAAAGTTGAAGTCTTTGAGCAACATTAGAATTTTTTTGTAGGTCTTCAAGCTCACATTCATCCAAGATCTAGAATTGTCATGGGTTGATCATGATGTCTATAGTGAATCATGATGGATTCTAGGTTGGGGAGATGCAACTAGCCATCAAACCAAGCCTAATGACTTGTTTCCTAAGTGATTCCATCATCCATTGTCACTCTACTTTTAGCCTAAGGAAGTTACACGCATCATTAGGGCTCATTTGGATTATTAGAGATCTCTTAAAGTGAGCTATTTATCTTCATGTTTCATTCGTCCATCTCATTCTAGCACATTAGAATAGGGTTGCATTGCATTTCAAATTTCTTAGTCTTAGACACAAGGTTAGGGTTTATGTTCACATTCAAATTCAAGTTTCATTGTTTCTATCAAGGTTTAACTACCAAAAAAGGGGTTTGATCCAGGAAAACCCCTCATGAGCAAACCAAGTCTATATTTTATTTTGCAAGTATTTTAAAATATTCGGACACAAAAATCAATTTAGAAGGAAAGAACAGAGATTGGAGCACAGATCTAAAGTTTGAATTCTCGAAAAAGTAGAATGAGACTGGTATGCCAAAAGTGGCGTATGATTCCCAATACAAGCATTTCTTCAAATCTTGACAATTTTAGACACCCTTTTTCCAAAAACTAGTTCATGTCTAGAGACCCTAATCTGGGATTGATATGCCTAGACTAGCGTATGAGGCCTAGTGTGCCAAAATTTTAGTGATTTCAGCATTTCAGAACTTCATTCAATCTTCTTTAGGTTTTCTGGTGCACACTTCTGATGTCTCACCTTTTTGTTCTATTTTACATGCTTTTCTAGGTCATTTAGTGAAAGATTGCATCATACCAGGTTTAAGCATTTTGATTTACATTACATTTGTCTTTCCAAGCCCTAGCTTGGTGGTGAACCCGTCATTAGAATATAATCAGCCCTAGGATAGCCCTATTGCAAGATCTCTTTCTCCTTTGCATACTTTAGATTGAGATCTTTAGGGTATCCCTTCAATGACAAAATTGTGAAAGTGGGTTTTGCTCTATGTTCTAAACCATACAAAAGCATAACCCATTTTTCGTTGTTTCATTTTGGTGAATCCATACTTAGACCATCATAATTTTCATTTAGAGTGCATCATCATCCTAGATCTTGCTTGCATTAGCATTGCATTAGGGTTTACATTAGTTAATTGACATTCTACATGGTTTCTAATTTTTTTATTAGTGAAAGTACATATAGCTCAAGCAGTTTTGCATCTCATATCATTGAAAATCATATAAAATTTGCATTTGCACAAGTAGGTTACAGTTCACACAACATAAAAAGCATAAAAATCACTTGAAATGTTTTGAAATTTTTGAAAAAAATTCTCACTGGGACTCATGTAGTACCCCTCCGTTTATGCTTATGTTTTCTGTTGATACTTTTTCATACTGCTAGACTTATGTTGTTTTGTTGGATACTTGGATCGCTGATTTTGAGCGATGATGGATTATTCTGTGACATGATGATACTTTGTGTGATGTTTATTGTTTTCAGACTTGATACATGATTTAGTGTAGATTTTTACTTTCAGTTGTTTATGGATATGCACATGCTTATGATGGACTAACAACATTTATTGAGTCAGTTTTCTGTGAGTTTATTGGTGTGGAGAATAGAATCACATCACTCGCTTGCGAGTGCCCTGCGATATCTGTGATTTTCTCCGCATGGTGTGCCTGTTTTAATGCATTATATATATATATACATGTATGCATGTTGTTTGCTCGGTTGCAGGATTTGCAGGTACATGACATCGACTCCACCTATGTAATCAGGTCTGAGCGTGTCAAGACTCAACGGAAATTGTTGAACGGGAGATAGTAGTTAGGTTTATCCTAGTCCGGTCTTTAACCTTAGTTTTAGTACATTGTCAGTTTTCAGTTTGGGTCATAGGATGTTTTGTATTGTGTTTCTGTTGGTTAAATCGTTTTCAAAAAGGTAAATGTTGGTTATTTTTAATGTAAATTATTGTGCTTTATTTATTGTTATAAAATTAATATTTAAATATAATTGAAATTCATTTACTTGATTATTTAATACATTAGTTAGTTTAATTAGTTAAATAGTTGGTCTTAAAAGGATTTAACTATTTAATTAAATAAATTAATTAATTAGATTAAATTATTAAGTGCATAAATTATATTTTATTTAAATAAATTAGAATATTAGAAAAAAAAAAATTTAAATAAATTGCATGTGGTTTGAAGATTTGATTTTTAGCATTTTAAATTTAACAAATAAGTAATTTGCATGCAATTGGAAAATTGGGTTTTAAATTTTAAATTTAATAAATTAATTAAAATTACATGCAAAATTTGAATGGCAAAACTGCCGAGAAGTGGAGAAGATATTTTCTCAACAACTTCTCGACAAGTGTGTGAGTGCCATAATTACTTTGGGGTTGTTGAAAATTTTTACGGAGGTTATTGTGGATCTCAGGAAAATTGACAGGGGCTATTCAATTTCCTCACGGGAAATTATCAGGGGACTTGTTAAAAAAAAAAATCCTTTGACTGTGAATTTGCTGGTAATATTCTTAAGAATTTGTTACCTCTTTGAGGTTGTTATTTTCTTGTGGAAGATCTTCTTGGTGGTTGAACAAGCTTTCTCGGAATTGGAATTTCTTTGGAGGAAGCTTTGAGAAGATTTCACGCTACAGGCAATTTTCTCCTACAGGCAAATTTCAATTACAAACAATTGTCAGACACAGGTACTTCTCTTTGTGATTAAATTATTTTCTTCTAAAGAAATCTGGGTGAATGTTGGAATATGAAAGCTGTAATTTCTTTTCAAGAAAATTAAAAAAAAAAATTCTAAATCTGTGTGTTTTGATTTCTTCTCTATGAATAAATTAGAGCAAACAAGATTTTAATTTATCATTAGAAATTTACAGAAAAGTTGAAGAATTTTAGAAGAATTTCTGGTTAAAATTCTCTGTTTATCTTTAAAGAAAATTTTGGTTAAACCTACAGAGGGAAAAAAAAATTTCGTGATTATCTGTTTGTTTTGGAAATAAATCTGGAGATTTAGTTATTTAAAGAAAATTCTTTTCATTTCTGTTTTGGAAATATACACAGATACAGTGTTATACTGTTATTTAAAATAATATATATATTTATGGAAAATCACAGTTATATAGTAAATTTTGTTTACGACCGTACGTGATTTTTAAATCGCCGTAAATTTTATTAAAAAAAAAAATTGAAAATAACTGTTAAATCGCATAAAATTTCTATTGAAATTTTATTTGTTTTAAAAAAAAAAAAATTTAAAAACCCAATGGGGAGGGCCGAACCCTCCCCATAGGCCCGCGTGCTGGGCGCAGCCTGGCAAGGCTGCATACAGCAACGTACTTCCCTAAGGGGAAAGCTACGGCCGTGGCCGTATCTTTATGTCATGAATTTAATTCGTTTCTTTTTTTTTGAAATTTTCGTTTCATTTGGTTTTGTTTAAAACCTGCGACTTTGTAATTGGAATTTGATTTATATGGAATTTGATTATATTAATATTTACATATATATATATATATATAAATATATTTATGTATATATGTTTATGTATTTAAATAATCATATATATATAAATATATATTTGTAAATATTGTGGAAGTAAATAAGTTTTGATAGGATATATTTGTATAAATTATTATTTTCTATTTTTAAATTGGGAAAATAATATAATGTAATTTATAGTGAAATTGTGAAAATTAGAGAAATGGATTTAATTGACATGGTTATTTTTCTTGAGTTTATTTGTAAATATATTGTTATCAAATTGATACATATATGGATATAGCGTATCCAAATGGTAGAAGAATATATATCCATTTGTTTAAAATCGTTTTATTTCTTTTGTGATTGGGCAAGTCGGGGAAAGTTTTAAACTATTCAAGTCTTCCAGAAGAAATTGAGAAAATGGGGGTTTTATTGTTTTCGAAGTATTTCTTATTGAATTGGGTTTGTGCAAGAGCTAAACATGGTGTTTTATACTGTTAAGATTTATTTGTCAATGTGGGATGTAAACTGTGCATTTGGTAAACCCTATGTCTAGAATCTTTTATGGTACCTGACCCATTATATTAGCATTCGTCACACATCAACATTGGCTTGGAGATATTTGAGCATCATTTGAAGGCATCATTTGCATCATTTCAATATTTAGATCATGTGCATCATTCAAAGATGTTCACCTTCTTGCATATTCCTATCTAAAATGGGAATTCATATTGCACACATTTGTGGTGTTGTTTCCTCTCAAGGGAAGAACTGTTGATCAATGTTCGTGGATCATCTTTAGCAACCAGTGTCGAGCATCTACCAACACTATAAGCATCATTCTGAAGGGAGGTTGCATGGTTTCTCTTCTTTTATCAGTTTTGGGAGGAAGCATTTCCTCTCATGGAGTTCATAAATTCACACTTTCTAGGGGGGTCACATGACCTCTCTTTTCTCTCCTATGGAGGGAACATTCATTGTACATTGTGTTAGAAGTAGTCCTTGGGGGGTCATTATGAGTTCTCAATCTATCACTTCTTTTTCACTTGCATATTCTATTGCATTTGCATCATTCTCTTTTGGAGAGGGGTTTTTATTTCCCAGTAGGTTTTTTCTCTTTTACTCCACTTTATGAGATATTTGTACACGAGTACCTAACATGGCCTAGTAGTCGAGACTCATCATTAGTGCATACATTACTCCCTAATTTGTCCTTAAGGGGGGTGTTAGTGTAAATAGTGTATTTATCTACCTAGTTAGTTAATCACCTATCTAGGATTGACCTACTCACACCTAGCTTAAGTTTACTTAGGCTTCTTTTTTTTTTGTCTCACTACATAGCATTGAGACATGTGTCCTCATGACTTGAGATGTCTATTGAAACTTTATCACCCACTTGTCAAGTGAGCTCACAAGTGTCCCACCTATAGAGGGGTAGTCAGTAATTTAGTCCTACGTCCCTTCCTCCTCATCTTTGCCTATATATGCAAAGCTTGATCATTGTATCACACTCTTCATTTCATATTTGATAGATATACTACTATGCATATTTTGTTCAATTGTGGAAGTTTTTTTTATTAAGAAAAATTCAAGAAGGGCCCATACCCATTACATAACAACCATAATGGTAAAAAGTAAACAAATCTCACCAGAGGTGGGACAAAGAAAAAACAAGGAGAACAACAAAGCTTTTGACCAGAGCAAAGAATCGAGAAATGGTTTTGGAAGGACCCAAAACCAACAACAACCAATCTAGGAGGTTTGAATCCAAACCTCAACCAAGGCCTCAGAGTTGGATAGGATTGAAGATGCCAATCAACAGGCAAGCTTCCAATCACATCAACAAAGTTTCTTTTAAACTTGCAAGAAACACCATCCAACCTGGAGTTCTTAGCAAAGGACTTCTCTTTACCAATAATTGTGGGATGCAACACTATAGGAGTACCAGCCCTTATCCCTAACATAAGACCTTTACCAATAGTGCCCAAGGAGGCCAAAGTCACAATAGACTGAACAAAGTTTTCACCATTTTGAGTACTCAACGCAATATTCAAAACTTTAACATGATGAGGCTGGCCCAACACATTAGGATGCAACTAAGCAGTTTCAAAATGAAGTTCATGCACCCAAGTCCCAAGCTTGGAGCAAAGATTGACACTTTTGGGCAGCATAGAACCAAACTCAACCAAGACACAAATCTTACAAAATAAAAGTTGGATCGATTTTTAGTAACTTTATTTAAGGTAAGAAAATGATCAACAATATTAGCAATATCTTGAAGAATATATTGATCCCAAAATTTTAGAGGGAGCTCAAGGAGACACGCCCAAATAGGCTACAAATTGAGCTTTGTAATGTGAAAGCTAGTAGAATAGCTTTGAAGGTGAAGAAAGGCCTTACCAAAAAACTAGGGACCTTCATGATGAATGTGAGTGTAGTCCTCCAAGGAATGAAAGGAAAAAAACAAGAACTCATTCATTAAGGCCATTATGCTAGGATCAAGGGAAGACTAATGCTTAGAAGCCCACCTACAAATAATAACAATATTTGGTCTAAAGCCATAAAATCTCCCAATAAGGGAAGCTTGTAGACCAACCACAATTCTATCAATCCACCCATCAGGAATAGTGAGAAAAGGAGAAAGAGAAGCCCCAATCACTTTGATCACATTTTGGCCAAAAGAGGCCTCGGGAGAAACCCCACCAAAATTAGTAGATCCACAAGGAGGAGGAGACTGAGGCTCCATAGAATGGAGAATCCCCACAACACAATCCTATTGCAACCCACAACAGGTAGAACCAAGATCCGAGCCCCCCTCAAGAGAGAGGGAAGGCTTAGAAACTTCCATCAAAATAAAATTAAGGCAAGGCAGTTCAAGCAAAGGGCAAGCCAATGATAGAGGAAGGTGGATCTTGGAAGGGGGCAGCAAAAAGCCCCTCTTAATAGAAAACCCATCATGAACAAGCTTGAGAGAACCCTTGCCAATCAAGCCCCTATGGAGAAGGATTGAATCCTCCTTGTGACCCAATAGATCATTCTTCTTTGCAAAAAAAAGAGGATCAACACCAAGCTCGGTTGCCAAGCACGCCTCCAAGAGAATGTCTAGGAGGAGCTCATCATCATCGTTGTACCCAAAAAACTTCGAAGAACCCCTAAACATAGAATACAAATTATCAACAAAAACAGAGTCGCCACTAACAAAGCCAAGAGATTCAACTAATGCAACCAAATCTATAGAAGAACCACCAAAGTCCTTGCCCTCTTCTTCATCGGTTGCACCGTCGCCATCACCATCCTCAGCATTGCCTTCACCATCACCCAAGTTGGAGCTTGAAGGCATCATCACTAAAGCCTTCATCGTTGGAGCTAGGGTTTGCGCCTATATGCTCCTCATCGCTTTTCAAATTCTTTTGTGGAAGTCATTTCATACTCTTGTATCTTGACATTCTCCAACACAATGAACTAGAAGCTAAATGAAATCCTAGACCTAATTGGCCTACTCCTTGATAGTTTGAGAAATTTCTCGACTTTGCCACTTTTACCAAAGAAGCAAGTTCCATATAGAAAATATACTAGAAAACTTCACCATTGATTAGGAGGAGACCATCGTGGTGGACTATTCACACGCGTGGGGTGGCATCGATAACCATGAATTGCTAGGAAATATTCCATTTTGGTACCTTGGATTAATACCACTGACTTTTGTGACGACAGCCCTCATGCAGATCCTAAATAGATATGTTTATCATTCCCTACGGATTAAATATGTCAACAACATCTCACTAGAGTCAACAAGTAGGGAAGAAAGATTAATCCTCTCTAATAGGCATGAATGCACCTCTTATTCGCTTGATGGACGTCCCAAGTACATCTTTTGTATTAGCTTGGACCATGCCGTGAAAGGCATCCAGGTGCCATAATTGGAAACAAATAGTTGGAGGACCTAGAGATTCATCAGCACGATCATGTTTACATGGAAGTGCTTCTATCAAATTTTGCTGACATCCTGCAATGGAAGATATATACAAAGTTGTTTACGCTAAATTACATCCGAAAGAAACATAGGAAGTATGCGATGGTGGCCATCAAAGGATAGAAATTCTCAAGAAGTAGTGAATACATAAGAGGGGCACCCCCATCGAAGCATTGGAAAAAAATACCACAATGAAGAAAGATACTAAGAAGTTTAGGAAGGCTTTGGCCACCAGCACCATCAGTACGTTTTGGAAGTATATGGAAAAGAATGGGCCGTTGCTAACAAAGGAACAAAGCTCCTTAAAAGGGTACCGGAGTTAGCAGATGCTTATCTATACATCCTGCATAATAATTCCAAAGGAGGATAATGATGAGCAATTGAATAGGAGTATTTCTAAGGTGGAATGCCTAAGGTTTTACACCTCCAAGGTTGAACCTATTTATGGGTTGATTTTGTTTCTGTATTGCCAATTTTAATTAGATGGAGTGGATATGACCATTCATGTGTTTCCCTCAGGCTGCGATGCTTCATGTTGACCAAGATTTCTAGTTGCATGAATGTTTGCTTTGCGTTTATGGGTGGATCTCACTAAGCCAACATTTGGCTCTCTTCCTATTTATTTTCTCTCTTCTTTCCCACAGTATTTCCTTTTTATATGCCCTTCTCTTTTATCTTTCTTTATTTGTGCATAGATTAGGATGGTTTACTTTTAAATTAGTTTTTGTATGTCCTATTTATCGTGTTTGGTCATTTGTGTTGCAGTCAAGATTTACGACATTAACCTATATAAATATGGTTCTCTTGCAAGGAAAAACTAAAATCTATCTTTGCATGCAATCGACTCTAAGGCTTTAAAATATCATCATTAATTTTAGACCTATTGTTAAATTGAATTACTATACTTGTGTAGCTAAGACTTCGTAAACCCAATACTTGGTTCTCCATCTCTTGAGTTGGTCAACTTGCATGTCAAGTGATCCATAAATAGAATGCCACACAAAAGAGGTCATACTATGTGTTTTTCTTGATTAGTGCAAACATCTAAAGAGATTAAAATATTATATCTTGAAATGAATGAGAAAGTAGGAAACAACTATATTACACACACATAAGTTGTAACTACCATAATTACTCTAATATACATTTATATGCAGAAATATTTGCTTACAATTAAACTTCTCATGTTAGCTACAAGGACTACATGATAAACCAACAAGAATCAATGTGGACAAGAAAATTTATTCTTCCACCAAGTTACTTGTGAAGGAAAAATCTTGTTATATAAATTTCTTGATCTAGGTCCCAAATTTTTCCAATTAGATAACTACGAACAATCCCCCTATTTATCTATCAACTTGTTGCCACTTGTGTAACATTGCCAAATTTATTCAAGTACCCTTTATGAACCTTGCGATTATAACACTTCATTTAAATCTTGTACATATTCCTCTTTTATTTTTAAATTAATGAATCACTGTAATAATTGATTTGAGATGTCTAATCTTGACTCATGTTTTCTAAGAATTTTTTTTAAACTTCTTGCTTTATATATAGACTTCATGCTATCTAATTATGGACCGTGGAGATTATTAATCCATTGTTTATTTTGCTCCATGTCTGTTAGAAATCATCCCTCAACCGCCCTCACTACCTATCTCTCTCAAACCTCATCCACATGTTGACTGCAAGTACCTCACATCAATATCTTAAAGACTCTGAAATGTCAGTGAGTCAAAATGAATAAAGTGACTCGCACAGTTTTACAAAATATGATACCTTTAAGTGCCTGACTGATCCCAAAGGCTAGGTAGATTCTCATTCATTACAGTAGGAAGTCTGCAGTAGTGAGTATTGTAGATACCCAAATCTCTAGATATTTCTGCACATCTTTACAGGCTTCCCAGATTCTGCAAATCAGTTGTAGACACCCTCAACATGTGGCCTTGTCCATATCAAGCCTTATACTTGGCATGTGATCGAATGCCTACCCCTTAAATTTTTGATATTTTATATCACAAAACGTCAAAACTCCCAATCAACCATGACTTATTTGATTTCTTGTATCGAAGGTTAATTATTTCAATCTTGAATGCTTTACGTACACATGCATTTGAATACACATTGGCTCACCAGTTAATTCATGTCCACGTAATATCATATGCATTTTTATTGCATCAGGGACAAATTGGATCTTCTTGAAACATGAATCTGCTTGACAGTTATGTCCTATGCACAGAGAATCAAAGAGGAAAGAACATGAAAATCCAAAAACAAGTATTCTTGATTTTGAATATCATGTTAATGTCAAATCTTCTTCTAGAAGCATGTGAAAGCCTACAAATATCTTCAATGGCCGATTTTCGTGGTGTTAGACTTGAGTCCTCGAGAAGTATGAGCATTAGCTATACAACAAAAATCAAAGGGCGTACCAAGTGATGCAATTAAACCATGTATCACGTATCTTTGTGATATAAATAGGTTGCAATTCATGTTTGTCTGGCCGGAAGTTTGGGGAACTATGAAGCTAGAAACTTAGAACTCCTGAATTCAAATAACTTTGTAGAGATTCTTTTTATTTTGTTCATTTGAGTGTAATAATTGTATTTTAGCCAAGCTTTGTTTCTAACCAATATTATGACCCTAATATATTTATGTTAATAAATTTGCTTAGAAGTAGCCTACGCAAATAGTTTGGTGTTTGTCTTCCTCGATGAGTGTGCAAGTTGAACTAGCAGGCAGAGTCCATCTTCAAGAGGCAAACTAAAGCTAAAGTTGAGCAGTGCCTTTTGATGCAACATGGGTATGTTTGGTGTCAAAGGAAAACAACAAATTAATTATCATAATATTAAAAAAGTTTCAGTATTACATAAAGAATGAAGCTGAATTTTATGTCCTTCTGATAAGATTATGATGATTAATGAAGTTGAATTCGAAGCTCTCCTAATAAGACTACAACTATGTGTAAGAAAAACATCTATAATATCAACGTAGAAGGGGACTTCCAAATCATAATCAATACCATGATAAGGAGAAGCACAATGAGTTAATGTAAAGAGGGTCTTTATTTACCTAGTTAGCTAATCACCTATCTAGGATTGATCTATTCAAACCTAGCTTAAATTTACTTAGGATTTTTTTTTTTTTTTGTCAAGCACTTCATAGCATTGATAGATGATTGTTGCAAGGTGTGTGTCGTTGGTCTCCTTGTGTTGTGCAACACAACACTCGGGTTCATACTAGTCCTTTTTTGGAATTTTTTTTTTTTTTTTTGATAAAATTTGAAATTTCAATGTAGTGATACTAAATTTTCAAGAAAAAGATAAGAAGTAGGTGAGTGTCTAACCACCCTAAGTACAAGAAAAATATAATATTTTTTTCTAAATTTTTAAATATAAGTAGAGGACACAAGTTCGGATGTGCCATAAATTTTTTTGTAATTTTTTTCCACATAAATAATTAGTTATGACTTTTTTACTAGAACTTTTTAGAATTATTAAAATGTATGTGTCTGACCACCATAACTTGGTCAAAAAATTATGAAATTAAAACTTATTTATTTTTATCCTATAGTATGTGAAGCATAGAATGTGATGCATCTTGTAGATTCAAAAAATGTTAAGTAGTTTGAAAGTTATAGAAGTTTTTCAATAAGCCTATCAATCAGGACTTTAGACATAATGTAGGTAGAAAATCAATAATAATTATTAATTTAATTCAAAATAAGGAAAAAGTTATATTGGTGGAAATTTGACAATTTTTCCTATAAACCCTTTTCATTTGATGAAATTCAGGTAAAAAAGATTCGTTAGCCACAAGGGAAAACTTTGAAAAACTAAAAAAAAATTCAAAAACATATTTTTGGGTTGACTTTCCAAGTCAAGAAATCCCAAACCAAATCTTGAAAGGATATCCATTTTGGTTTGGTATTACCAAACCAAAATGGATATCTGGTACTAGTTAGATATCTGTTATTAGATGGATATCCATTAATTATATTTTTGTTATATTATTTATAATACATAATATTATATAATATATATTATATATATGTATTATGTATTTATAATACACAAATATATAATATTATATATTATGTATTATTATATTATATATTTATTGATGTGCAGCCAATTCACAAGAGAGAGAGAGAGAGAGAGAGAAAGATCTGAGAGGGATGGGGAGAGAGAGCTAAGAGGGAGAGAGAGGGGGGGGAGAGGGAGGTATAGAGGGAAGGATATATATGTATAGTTTGGAGGGAGAGAGGGAGCGAGGGAGGGAGAGAGAGGGAGAGAGACTTGAGAGTGAGGGAGAGAGAGAGAGAAAGACTTGAGAGGGAGAGATGGAGATGGAGAGAGGGAGGGAGAGAGGGAGAGAGAGAAAGAGACTTGAGAGGAAGAGAGGGAGGGAGAGAGTCCAAGAGAGACTTGTGAGAGACAGAGGGGGGCTTGAGAGAGAGAGAGAGAGAGAGGAGGCAAAGAGGGAGAGAGAGAGACTTGAGAAGGAGAGAGAGAGAGAGAGATATAGAGAGACTTGAGAGGGAGGGAGAGAGACTTAATCTAGGGAGAGATAGAGACTTAAGAGGGAGAGAGGGAGGGAGAGAGGAAGCTCTAAGAGACTTGAGAGAGAGAGAGGAGTGGGAGGGAGGGACAGACGAAGAGTTGAGATGAAGAGAGGGATGGAGAGATAGAGAGAGAGGGAGAGAGAGGGAGAGAGGGGGAGAGAGAGACTTAAGAGAGAGGGAGAGAGAGAGAGTTGAGTGGAAGAGTATTTTCCCGTGTTGGGATGAGCTCTAGAATAAGAAGTGATACAACCATCAAACAAAACCATTACAACTCAATTCAACATTCATACCATTAAAACCTTCAAGTTTAATAACATGTCATTAGATCATTCATGTAAAAGACCATAAAATCATCATGAATAAGAATCACTATCTTCCAATCATGGTACATAAACAAGAACATTATGCAACTTTCAAACAAAATCCTTAGAAGACATCAAGATACAAGTTAATTAGATTGTTCATGTGAAATCTATACAATGATTATGATCAACAAATAAGTCATCATTCAACCATGATGCATGAATAAACACTATCTATGCACACTATATACATTAACAAACACTAAATTAATAGATTATTTAATATTTATTACTAAATTTTTGTCTCATCATTATACTATTAAAGATTCATAAATTCTTTATAAAATATCCATCCAAGATCATTTTTTTTATAAATATAAGATCATTGTCTTAATAAAGTTTTGCGGCTCTCAATTGCATTTATTCATTTCTTTGTGTTTTCCTCTTTAGATTGGGACTATCTCCTTTCCTGTTGCCATCGTTGATGCTCGTCTAAGTCCACTTCCATGGACCTACATGCATGAACAACAATTTACATTTTTTATGCAAAACGCTTGAATAATGGGTGAACAAATTCTTCATTTTGAATAGCATTAACTTGATCCTGAATGGTTCTAACATTCACATCAACTTGTTCTTGAAAGCGAGCACCATCGAGTGTAGGTGGTGGAGGTGGGGGGTTTCGAGGTGGAGTGGGTGGAGGTGGAGTGGTTGGAGCTGGAGGGCATGGATCCATGAATTAGATATAAGTGAACTTGCATTAAATTTGTAATTTAAAAATGTAAGATACACGTTTAAAATCCCCTTAAACCATTCAATATAAATGACTTAATTGAATACAAATGAAAAAATGTGTAAAAATCATTTATGTCTAAGGCATGTAAATGAAAAACAAATAATTGTTAAAGTGATGTGAAATCTCATTTAAAAATACATTAAATTTTTACCTCGTTGCAATGTGGAAGTGTCAAGCTCCAAATTGATTCAACAAAGGTGAAAGTGTTACGCTCCAAATTTCCAATACTAAGTGAATCTGTATAAATGGTTAGTAATGGTTAAACAAAACTTATCCCTACAACCATAGGGAGATGGGAAATTTTAATGGGTAATAATTGATGGGATGTGTGAGAGGCTATCATTTGTATATGATTCAATATAATAGCCTCTTGCATAGCACATCAATTATTACCCATTCACTTCGCCCATTTCCCTATGGTTGTAGGGACAAGTTTTGTCTAGTCAGTACTAACAATGGATCCAGATTCACCAAGAATTGGAAATTTAGAGCACTTCCAACAAGGATCTTTTCTATTTTGAGAGCCGAGGAGAGTCAAAATGATTAAAAAATTAAAAAAAAAATTGTTTAGCAAAGAGATACTAAATTAAAAATAATAAACAAAGTAAGAATTAAGAAATATGAAAATAAGTGATAAAGAATAATGAAAAATAGACAAGAATGTAAAAAGTTTAAAAAAATGGAGAAAGGGGGTAATGAAAGTTCTATTTTATGTTTGTTTAGTATGCTAGGTTCATTTTTATGCTTTTTTTCTAGTAATGAAGGTTCCATTTTTTTGTTTGATGTTTCTTTTTGTTTTCCACCAGGGTTTCAAATTTTTGTAACTTTAGATAGAAATGAAAAAAAAATTCAAAAAAAAATCTACAAAGAAATGCAAAAATCTTAAATTTAGCTGAACTAATTAGCAAAAAAAAAATTGAAACAATGCTAAAACAAGATACCGAGGTCGCTAGGAGGTCGCTGTCTAATCGGCCGTGATCGCCAAAATGAGGAAGAAATCACATTATAAAGTCCTCAAAGAATATAATGAATATCCGCTTTGTAAAACTATATTATATTCCCATGTGGCTTAAATTAAATGGTGTAAAAAATGGATATCCGCTATTAATAGATATTCTGTCACTAATGGAGGATATCCTTTATTAATGGATATCCCTTTGTTATATCATAAATTTATTGTATATAAATATACAATAATACATTTCACATATAATTTTTATATTATATATTATATAATATATATATTATATAATATTTATAATATATTATATATATAATATATTATAATATGTTATATAATATATTATATATTATATTATATATATTATATTATATATATTATATATTATATAATATATTTTATAATATAAATTATATAAATTATATAATATATATTAAATATATTAAATATTATATTTAATACATTGTCTCCATTTTAAAACGAGACAACAAAATAGATATCCACTCAAAATGGATATCCATTTTTTCTATTATAAATTTACTAAATATAAATATACTATATATTATATATTAAATATATTATAGTATATATTATATATAATATATATTATTTATATTCTAGATATATTGTATAAATATTAAATATATTATATAATATATTCAATACATAGTATCCCTTTGAAGTCTCCATCTCTATTTCAAATATATTGTTTAGGGTTTAGGGCTTAGGGAGAGAGGGAGAGTGGGAGAGAGTGGGATAGGATTTATAGAGTGGGTATAGGGTTTATAGAGTGGGATAGGGTTTATAGAGTGTGAGAGAGGGAGGGAGAGGGAGGGAGTGGGAGAGAGTGGGAGAGAGGGAGGGA
>VDFB02061164.1:0-41761 GCA_007258455.2 Sequoia sempervirens | reverse complement strand
AAGGGAAGCTTTTGGGACACATAATCTCAGAAAGAGGAATATCGATCGATCTAGACTGAGTTGAGTCCATTCTAAAGATAACTAGGCCAGGAAGCAAGAAGGAGATGAGATCTTTCTTTGGAAAAATCAACTTTGTGAGAAAGTTTATCACGGGTTTTGTAGAAATTGTTAAGCCACTAAATGAAATGATGAAGAAAGATGCCAAAATAGAGTGGAGTAATGAGGCAAAGGTTGCTTTTTCTCAAGTCAAACAATCCATTTTGGAAGCGTCAATCATCACTAGCCTTGACTACTTGAAGCCATTTTATATTATTCTTTTGCTTCTGAACATTCCTGTGCAGCCATGCTAACTCAACAAAGAGAAGAGGCAGAGGAGAGGCCAATTGCTTTCATGAGTTCTCCATTTAAGAATACTAAAGTCAAATACCCACCTCTTGAAAAAAAAGCTTTCATGCTAGTTAGAGCTGTCAAGAAGTTCAAACATTACATTCTCTGAAGTCAAGTTATTGATGTAGTTCCTGATGCCGCTGTGAAGTCTCTACTTATGCAGAGTGAGTTGGGGGAACGAAGAGGGAAATGGATGGAAATTTTGCAGGCTCGTTCAATCTGGAGATTCGCCCTATGAAACTTGTCAGAGGTACAGACCTGTCTAAGTCCATGGCGAATGCTGGTTACAACATTATTTTCCAGCAATACACAACTCAGTCCTTTTCCAACGACCCTTGGTATGTTGATATCATCTATTTCATGCTCAACAATTGATGTCCAAAGGGGATGAATACGAGTCAGAGGAGAGCACTGAGAATGAAGAGCTCCCACTATATGCTCAAAGGAGGATTATTGTACAGGAAGAATTTCAAAGGGGTGTACCTAAGATGCCTTGATCAACAAGAGGCTAAACACGTAATTGTTGAATTTCATGGGAAACATGGCACAAGTCATGGGTCTGCAGGTTCGTTAGCACATGAGATCCTCAGATCGGGTTATTATTGGTCGTATGTGTTCAAAGATTCCCATCAGCATGTAAGAACATGTCACATATGTTAGATTTCCGCATCAAAAGAACGCCATTCAACCATGCCATTGTAGCCTATTTACGAGGTAAGGCCATTTGCCCAATGGGCTCTAGATTTTATTGGGGTAATTAACCCAAATTCTTCTGTAGGACACAAATTTATTTTGAATTCCACTGATTAGTACACAAGATGGAAAAAATCTATGCCTTGCAAGAATAGTACAATAGAGGTTGTGATCAAGTTCCTCACTGAATGCATCACAACTAGGTTTGGAGTACCCTTCGCATTGGTATGTGACAATGGATCTTCCTTTTCTTCTGCTGAGTTCATTTCATGGGCCTATGATCACAAAATTGTCTTAAAATATTCTTCAAACTATTACCCACAAGGAAATGGAGTTGCAGAATCAACCAATAAGAATCTCTTAGGGGTGATAAAAAAAACTATTAGAGAACAATCCTAGGGACTGGCATACCCAGCTGAGATTCATGTTATGGGAAGATAGAACTAGGATCAAGGCTGCTTCAAATACTTCACCATTTAAACTAGTGTATGGATAGGATCGTTTATTCCCTATTCACTTACAAATACCTATCGTTGAGTTCATGCAGAAATTCTACTCCAGTGATGATAGGATAGAAGTAAGATTAGCTGCCTTGTTGAAATTAGAAGAGTAGAGAGATGTCGCCTTGTAGCAATTCTTTAGACACCAGGTTGTTGTCAAACGTTGGTTTGACAAAAGAGCCAAAATTAAGGCTTTCAAAATATCAGACCTTGTGCTGCTATGGGATAAAGCTAGTGAAAAGAAGGGCAGTCACCAGAAATTTGATAAGATCTAGTTAGGCCCCTATCAAATTGCTCAGATCATAGGAGAAAATGCCTTCCAGTTGAGTAGTCTAACGGGAGAACCTGTTCCATTGACTATCAATGGATAGTTCTTAAACATTATTTTGGGTCATGAAGTTTGGTAATTTTGCTAGGGAGTGCATTTCTGTAAGTAGTTTTTGCGTTTCTGTTTGTAAATAATTTTGTTCTCTTTGTGAATAGTTTGTTGTTCTTTATGTAAATAATTTTTTGTTCTCTCTGTGAATAGTCTGTTTGTTTTCCTGTTTGTAAATATTTTTTGTTCTGCACGTAAATAGTTTTGTTGTTTGTTTTCTTGTCCTTTCGTTTCCTTTGTTGTTTGGTGTCTGTCTTGTTTTGCTCTTTGGGGTTTCTCTGTTCTTTCCATCTTTAAATAGTGGGTTGTCATCTGAAGTATACTTTGGTTATTAGGAGAGAAGTGGTTTAGATGTTTTCAGGTTTTCTAATTTGGATGATTTTGTCCTAAATTCGTTGTTTTATGCCCGTTGTCAATAAGAGTTGTGGAAAGTCTTGAAAACAAGGTGCAAAGCAAATAATCTTCATTAACTACCTCTGAATCTATCATAAATCATCAAGATAATCCCCCTTTGTAATGGTATATTTTTCCTAGGGCGATAGTGTTGTAAGATCTGAGTGAAAAATCTAACTCCCAGATGCTGTTATGAAGTCCATGGTAGTTTTCAACCCAGAACAAATGTCTGACATCTGGCATATTAAGAAAAATTAAATGAAATATCTAGAACTCTAAGAAAAAAAAAAAGAAAAAAGAAAAATAATTATCTAAAAGAAAGGAAGATTCAATATGAATGGGTGATTCCAGTATCTCTACCGGGGCTATGGAGGTCTGGATGGCAGTAGAGCAATACTATGAGAAAACTAGAGGTATCTTCGTCGGGGCTATGGACGCCTAACTGGCAGTGGAGCAATACCCAGGATATCATTGCACAACAGCTAAAGGGAAGCAAGTCATGTAGTTCAAATATTGCACATTGTTGTTCAAAAGATGAGGAGAACTTTATAAAAGGATGATGCACCATCAAGCACACACATAGATTCAGGGGTAGCCAGTGTTGACTTACCTTTGAGATTCTAGCTCAACCTTGGTTGTTAAAACTGACCTAACTGGATTTGCGATGTTCATAAACCAGGAGTTCTGGGTAGCTGAAATCCTTCAGTTTCTTGAAAATGGTTAAACCATTTTCCCAGCCGAGTCACCATTTGTTATGCCTTGCATAACCACCCCATTTTATTTTGGAACAAAATGGGTCCCCCTTTTCTTATTGTTTTTGTTGCCTTTGGTTATTTGCTTTGACCTTTGGAGTTCTTTCATTTTCCTCCTTGGTCTGTACTTTGTTCTACTAAATTTGGTTCTGCCTCGGTTAAAGTGGGGTTTCATTTTAGAAAAATTGAGTGAAATGATAAAAAATGATATATTTTATATGCTTTTGAGAACTAATGGAGGCATTTGTTTTACAGGATTGGATTATTCATCTAAAGATATATCTCGAGGAAGTCAGTTGAAAGCATGCCTCAATCTAGTTTAGCATAAAACCCCTAAGGAAGAAAGTCATTGAGACCTTTCAAAGGTCTTGGCGACTAGCAGTGTGTTATTCATTTGGGATCTACCGGTCACCATGACATCTAAATCACCATGAGGTTTTATATGTCTCTCCACTTGGGAGGATGTCTCGTCGACCATTATGCATAAGGCTAGACTCGCCGAAGGAATTTGGGTTTGGGGAGAAGTCTTCCTGACAAATGGAAGTCTCGGCGATAGGGGGTAACATCTCCAAGTGGTGTCTCACCAACAAGGTGGACTCCTGCCGAAATGGAATGGCATCGGGGAGAGTGGTTTGAATTCAGCATGAAGTCCCTAGCGACCAAGTGGTGTCTCACCGAAATGATGGTGCCTTTAGTATAAGGTTGTGGTTTCAGGGAGATGTCCTACCGACACAGAGGAGTCTCAGCAAAAGTTGTGAGCTTGGCAAAAGGTCTCACTAACCAATCAAAGTCTCCCCGAAATGAAATGAGCTCTCACTGAGACAGGGTGGCTTCGATGAAAGGTCCTGCCGACTGATAAAAGTCTACCTGAAAGTTGTTCAAAAGGTCACATCGGGGAGAAAGATTTATATTCGCCATGAGGTCTGGCCGAAGGGTGGAGATCTCACCGAAGGGTTCTCCCTTTGGTGTGATGTCTAGCCGATTGCGAAGGGTCTCGGCGAAAGGGGCATGACTTCGGTGTAATGTCTTGGCGAAGGAAGCTAGTCTCACTGATATGGAATGATATCGGCATAAGGTCTCACCGACCTGAAGGAGTCTCCACGAAGTTCTCTCAGCTTGCCGAAATATTTTTCCTTCGGCATAGTGTCTGGCTGACCCGATAGTATTTCGCGGGGAAAGTTTTGTACTCGGTGTAATGTCTCACCAACAGATGGCGGTCTCGCTGAAAGTGGCTCACAAGATTATAGATATTGCTGAGACTCCCGACCGACTATTTGGTCTTTGCCATGATGTCTGGCCGATAGGATGGAGTCTCCTTGAGATGAAATGAGCTCGCTGAAGGATCTTGAGATCAGCATAATGTCTAGTTGATAGCGATTGTCTCGGCGACCACTATGGATATTGATATGACTCTGGCTGCTCGCTATGAAGTCTTGCCGACAGTTCGAGGTTATGTCGATGCTCCTATGAAGTATAATCGCATCAGGGAGACACGATTAGTGTCTCACCGACATGCAATTTTGTTTTAACTACCTTTGACGGCAGGAATCTTACGGAGTGTTTTTCCCAATCGAGGGAGAGACTAAAGAATGCGGGCAAGCGGTGATTGACTACCTGCGTGAGGAGGGATCAGCGAATGCAACCGATTATTGGATCTACTCTATGAATGAGTTGGTGGATCAGCTGGGAGCGATGGTGTTGGTTGGATAGAAAGTCTAATCTTTGCTTCGAGGATGGTCGCTGAAAGAAAGATCTTGGCGCCGAGGGGAAGCCAAGGGAAAGAAAAGGCGAAGTCTCGATGATAGGCTGTGGTGGTGTCTATTAATGAGAGAGAGGGATGCGGCGGTAGTGATAATACTTTGGAGCATTAGGGGCAGCTTCAAGGAAGTTGAAGATGGACCGCGGAGGCAGTAAATGCCATAGTTGCAAAAGATCTAGAGGTCATCCCGGAGCAATCTTTCAACTGGCGGGGACCACGAGGAGGATACAGTGAAGGGTGTTGTCATAATGAGCGGTTTCAATTCACGAGAGGAATGAATTTTAACAATCACATATTTTAGAAAAATATAATGATTTAAGACTTAAAAAAGTTCCATTTAAAGTATTTTAATTTAAGAGTGTTTGATCAAATCCCCTTATATCAAACCCCCTTGGATAGAACCTTGCTAGTTTTAAACCATACCTATAATGGAGTCTCCTCTACAACTATCAAAATGTTGATAAAAATCACTTTTGATTTACCTTTTGGGAGATCAAATTGAATTCATTTAAAATTTATTTGAAATGATTATGTATTCGAACAAGCTATCCAATGAATATAATTTTAATATGTTTTGGTTTTGTTATGTATTTGTTTTTTAAGTTTTATTAAACATAGGTTTTTCATCAAAAATGAATTTCTTTGTTCTTCAAATGTGGAAAAATAGAAGATTATCAAAAAAAAAATTGAAAAATATGAGTGCACCAGATATTGAAGTCCTTGATCCAACAAAAAAAAAATAAAAAATTTTTGACATATACAAAAAAAGTTACGCATTATACAGTCGCATTGTGTCTGAATTGTAATTTATTTGACTTTGAAACTTGATTAAGGAAAAAATATTCAATAAAAACTATCTAACCAAGTGGAGGCACTAGATATCAAAGTTAAAATCTAGAATTTGAAGAATTAGGAATTTTTATCCTTCATGGAAAAAGTTATCTGCGTTATATGGTGTGATGCGTCACTTTTTAAAATGTTGTTTTCTGAAAAATCAATTTTCATGGGAGATGGAAAAGAAGTGCAATTTGATTCAGAAAATTTTAGAAAAAATATTTTTAGAATCTACAGATAAGAGGTGATGAGACTCTAGTTTGCACCATCTTCTAAATTCCTCATGATTTGGCCCATTTATAGATTGCAGAATGTGAAGATTTAGTTAAAAATAATAATTTTAGAGTGTCGGTTGGCCAAAATTGTAAACCACTATTATGGGATCACCACGAATGTAGCATTAACTCTATTCAAAAAAAATATCTAAGGGCTGACCCTTCTAAGGGAGGATATTTTTTGTAAACCCTAAAACAGGGGCCAACTTTCTTTTTGGAACATTCTATATATATGGCATTTTTTCCTCTTTGTAAAAGAGAGTTGAAGTTTTAGAATACAAAGAGATAGAGAGAGATTTTTCTAAAATCAGTAGCAGTAGAGAAACTTAAGAGTAGCAGTAGAATAGGAGTTAGATTCGACAGTAAGTAGTAATGTATCTTTCATGTTCTCTGAGCATAGATGGAAATAGTTTAAAGACATAGGTTTTCTGTACACTGGTGATTGTGCTAGATTTGTAAATGTTGCTTATCTATTTCATTAATAGTAGAAGCAACTAGATTTAAATCTACTTCATATTGTGTTCCTGAATGGTGTTTATCTTGGGTTAATCATTTGAATTGTAAAGATTTCAAGGAATGAAATCTTATTTTATGTTTTGTTTACATGGTGATTTAAAATTCGTTGTTGAAGTTAGCACTGTGAATGAATGAAATTGTGTGTCAATCACAAGTTAATTTTGTTCTGCAGTTTTAGTTAGCAATTCCTTGAAAGGTAACAAGTCTGGTTAAGCTGGATGAATTATTATTCTCTTCAGTTCCAAAGCTTTGATCTATCTTTTTATGTTTCTTTAAACACCCGAGTTAAAGTAGGTTTGAATTTATGTTTGATCTTAGAACAATCCAAAAGCTCAACACTAGCAGGCCCCTTGAACATTATATTTCACATCAACCATTGAGTGAAGTCAGCATAGTTGAGAACAGATTACAAAGACCTTGGGAGTTAGATATCCATGTTTTATTCTTTCTCTTTTAGGAGAGCAGAATAGTGATATTTTGTTTAACTGTAGCTGTACTATTCTGACCATCAACAAGTTGAAGAAGGCTTTAGCCACTAGCACCATCAGTAAAATTTATTTGGGAATATATGGAAAAGAATGAGCTATAGCTAACAAAAGAACAAAACTCCTTGAATTACTACCAAAGTTAGTAGAGGCTTGCCTATACATCCTCCATAATAATTATAGAGGAGGATAAGGATGAGAAACTAAACAATTACAATGAAAACACAATATTCGTGTCATTCCTCGAACGTTTCATAAGGGTGATTTGTTTCTTTATGAGAATCAAAATAATACTAATGCTAACCATGAAGACAAATATAAATTCAGCCCTAACTGATTGGGACCTTATATAGTTGATACCAGTTATGGGTCTGGCACTTATGTCTTAACAGACCTCGATGGAGCAACCCTTAAAGAACCTATTAATGCCACACATTTTCACCGGTATTATCTCTAATCTCTTTGAATAGTATGATTAATAAAGTAGTATTGTCTAAAGCTATTTTATTTCATTGCAAATAACTTTCACATTGCTTCGTTCTTGATAACTAATCCTATGTTTGTCTTGAACACTACGATAATTATTTTAGTTAATTTTATAATTACTTTAGGTTTCATACTATTCAGACTCGTGTTATGTTAAGTTCGATCCTTATATGATTTATAGGTGTATCTAATTTAACATATTCTCTTTAATTCAACAATGTTGTATCTAAAGTGAAGCTACAATATGTTTTATATTAGATCACATCAATCGTGCTTAAATCATGTAGACATTAATTAAATATTTTTACCATAATTTATTTAATTAATCACATTGCCATTTAGCATTCAAACACATTAAGACAAAATATAACAACATCAAATGCACATGTATATATATATATATATATATCAAAAAGTTTTATGTACATCTCAATATCATATAAAAAATCACCAAGGTCTATGAGACCTAGACCCCTCGGGCTCTAGTTCCCGTGATCCAATCCTCGGACATTGTGAGACAGTCATGTGTGATCATCATCATGATATGCCGACTTTGAGTGCACACTCCAGACCTTGTACTCAACCAAGAGCCACAAACCTATCCTCATTTGAGTCCCTTAACACACCTCCACTTCGAACCATCCCTGGATTGCCTTTCGCAGCGCCATCAAAGTTGGCTTTAGTCCAGCCATTTGGTGGAAAGGTCTAGTGCACACCCTCCCTATCTTTCTTAGCTGACTTGGATGCCTTAGATACATCCATTTTGAGATTCCAATCCTTGGATACCATTAGATCATATGGAGTGCACACCATAGCCTCAAGGTTAAAAGCTTTTTGGGGAATAACATTGAAGTTTTCCTTTATTAGCCTATTTTTTTTTCAAAAAAATTAATCTTTGACATCTCCTTATCCCTAAAAAGTTTGTTATTACATTCTTTCCACACACCCCAAACAACAAAAGGGATATAAAATCCCATAACCTTCGAATGAAAGGATTTTGAGAGGGGGATTTCCATTGTGATCATGATCTAAAGCATCATCGTCATTCTCATGAACATGATCTATAGTGAGCCGCATAGTATCACCCAGCCTCTAGGCACTCTGCACTGATCACCTAATGAAGGGACATGCCCTTGGTGGTGTCTGCACTTTCCCAAACTGTTGCATGACTCACCCATAATAAAATGGACATACAACATAGTCATGTCGCCTTGCCAAAAATCTGTCCATCTGCATCCTCCTCAGCTATCCTATGGGAACTGGCCATTGTAGTGTGAGTAGATAAGGTCTCCATAGGATCTCATCCTCCTCCATCCGGTCAAATCTCACCCTCCAAAAATGTAAATCTTTCTACTGCCACAAGCATCGTAGAGGATAATCGAAGGCTCGTGGATATCCTGTAGCTATAGCACATGGGAATCTGACATGCTAGGTACATGTAATATGCTTGATGCACCACACCTGCAAAAGCGTGTAGTGCACCATACTATCAATCTCTCGAAACACAAATCGACCAAGATTGTAATGAAGATTTTCTAGGATGGAGCATCCCCAAGCATAGACTGTCCTATGCTCATGTATCCCTCGAATCAAGTGTACCAATCCTCCATCCAAGTGTACCACTTGTCCATTAGGATTGAGAACAAGAGCCACTGTATGCATCATAATCCATCTCGCAATGGGGGCTCACAAATATAGAAGCATGGGAAGCTTGATTCACACTCTCACATGCTCATCATGAACAGGTCCACCCAAGTAGTACTGCATGTCCACCTTCTTCCCATGTAATGACCGATTCCCCAAAAATATACCCACTCTCCCCAAATAGGAACTTAGATAATACGATGTACATCCTCTAGGGTGATGGTCATCTACCCGGTCGGAAGATGAAACGTACATGTATTGGTGTCCCAAGGCTCACATAGGGCCATCATCATGGCATCATGGTATCTCATAGGTGGCATCAGATATGCCCAATAGATACCTACTACCTATAAATGCTCTATCTCTGTTGCTGACAGTGTTGGGGCTAAATCTCTAAGAAAGCTAATTTGTCTCCCTCCTAGCCGCTATCGCGACCAGGCTGGAACCTATCAAAATCATAACAAAATGCTCTAAAATTTTATCTAATATATCTTCAAATTTTAACATTACTCATCATGCAAGTGTGCTAAAGTTTATCTAGTGTGCTTTCCTAAAGGCCTTGGACACTTTAGACCCCTTTTGGGACACTTCGCAAAGAAATGGTACACTTTGCAGAAAAAAGGGACACTTTTTGAACAAAAGGGACACTACAAAAAATGGGGACACTTTGCAAAAAAAAATCCATGACCCTAAAATAACCTACAAATGCATTAAAAATCATTAAATCATTACAAAATCACTAAGTGAAAGTTGCAAAATTGACTCACCTCATGGTACAGCTCATCACGCGCAACCTACTCTCGAAGCTCATCCAATCATGAAGGCATATAATCCCGTCTACTCGACATCTTCTCGTCTCATTCGTCACTCTCAAGCTACACGAAGTTAAAACGCAATAGTAAGTGACAAAATACTTTCTTTTACCTCTTTTAACCTATTTTCATCACTTTTACTCTTATGCATTAAATTAGGGTTATTTTCTCTTTAGAGTTAATAAAGCACCTTTTTATTGTATGTTAGACTCTATAGGGACATGAATTCCTTGTTCATTCACACCACATCCTTTTCCAATATAACCATGTTGCTTCAAGAGTTGATATCCTCTCCCATATTTAGAGCTTCCATTTCTTTCAAGGATGTTGGTTGCTTATGATCAACCTCATCATAACTTGTGTAACTTGTGTCTCCTTCTAAATGGTTGAGCCAAATATTGTGGATGGTACCATCATGTGTTTTGTTGGCATCATTGTTGTTCCTTTTTTTCTTTTTTTGTTGCTTTTGTTGTGATTTTATACTCTCCAATAAATGTAGGTGTGATATCAAATGAATCCCAATTGTCATCCAATAACTTTGTAACTATTTAAAAAAAAATCTCTTTTTCTTCCTCTTGCCCAAGTTCTACTTGTGAGGTTGGTATTAATATTTTCAAAGGAATCTCTTTATCTTTCTTAGTTTGCAAGAAAAATTATGATTGGAGGTCAACTTTGATTATGTAGACCTTATTATTATAAAAATACTTCATTAAATGATGAAGAGTTAAAGGGACTCCATTCATTTCATGAATCCATGGCCTACCCAAGAGAAGATTATATGAGAGATCTTGAGGCATGACATGGCTAGGAGTTTGCAATATAACTTTTCCAAATTTCACAAGTAATGCTATCACACCAAGAGGTTGCTTTCCCACATTATCAAAACCATGAATATATAAGGAATCTAGTTCAATCTTAGTCTTATCCACTCCAATCTTATCTAAGAGGTTTATTCTACACACATTAAGGGTTGAACCATTGTCAATGAGATTTCTTCTTATTCCACATCTATTAATAATTGCCACTATCATCAAGGCCTCTTTTTGTTTTTGTATCTCCAATGGAGTTTGAGGAATTTAGGCCTATTAGTCTCTGCAACTCTTTCTATAAAATCATATCTAAGGTTTTTACGTCAAGGCTCCTTACTATCCTTCCTTCATTGATATCCCCTCAGCAGAATGGTTTTGTTCTAGGAAGGAAAATTGTCGACTCTATAGTCACTATTCATGAGAATATCCATTCACTAGTGGAATCTAAAACTGAAGGGTTTCTTCTTAAGCTGGATATTTCCAAAGCTTATGACCGAGTTGATTGGGAGTTTTTATTCAAAATTCTAAGGGTGTTTGGTTTTAGCAGTAGAGTTATTCAGCTGGTGAATCAGTTGGTTACTACTGTCTCCACTTCCATCATTATGAATGGTTCTCCCTCAAGATTCTTTCAGAATTCAAGAGGCCTAAGATAGGGTGATCCTATCTCTCCTATTCTGTTCACAATCATGAGGTATGTGTAGGATCATGATGGGCCAAAAAGTGGCAATATTATGGGTATTTGTAGGGTATGTGGCTGACGACTTTTTTTTAATCCAAATTTGATAAAATGAAAAGGGTTTTTAGAGGAGATTCTCATTTTTCCACCAATATAAATTATTCTTTAATTTGAATTTAATAAATAATTATTAATCACTTTCTATTAGAATTATGACTAAAGTCTTGATCGATAGGCTGATTGAAAAACATCTATAACTTTCAAAATAGTATCACATTGTTTGAATCCAAAACATGTGTCACATTCTATGCTACACATAATATAGGATTATAAAAAGAAAAATTAAATTTCATGAAGTTTTGACCAAGTTAAGGTGGTAAACATACGATTTTTTATATTTTTTTAAAGTTGTAATAAAAAAATCATAATTAATTATTTATGTGGAAAAATTTACAAAAAAATATGCATTACATCCGACATGAGTCGCCTACTTATATATAAAATCTTATAAAAAATATTATCATTTTATTATGGTTAGGGTGGTCAACCAAACACCTACTTATTTTTTCCCTAAAATTTAAGTACTACTGTGTTGAAATTTCAAATTTTCACCAAATAGATTTTATTTATTTTTAAATAAGCCTAGTAGTTTAGAAACTAAGTTCAATTTTCTATAGATTCTATTCTAACATATTTTTTAAATAATATAGATAACTTATTCAAAATTTTACGCCAAGTTGCCTAACGCTGATTTTTCTCAATTTTTTGCCACTTAAGAGCCTTTTTTTCCATGATGATCCTCGCACATACCCCATGGATGAGAGCTTGGGAAGAAATCTTAAAAGATTGATTGAACAAAGGTCTCTTGTTGGTCTTAGACCTTCTTCTACTAATTTGATTTGTTCTCACCAACAGTTTGTTGATGCACTATGTTGATGGGAAGATCAACGGTGACTGAGGCTAAGACTTTGAAAAAAATATTGGATGTGTATGAGAAGGAAACTGGGTAGATGGTCAATAAATAGAAGAGCTCCCTTTATTTCTTTAATACCCCTGAGCATAGACAGATAAAGATTGCTAGAATCCTTGGTTGTAGAGTGGAATCCTTACCCTCTACTTATCTTGGATTACCTCTATGCCTTAAACCTCTGGAATCCTTTTGGTGTTCACTGGTTGATAGGTTCAGTAAGAAGTTGGTAGATGGAAAGGAGCTCTTCTAAGTCAAGCAAGAAAAATTTAGCTCCTCAAAGCTTCTCTTCAGAATCTCCCAGTTTATGCATTAAGCCTTTTCAAAATACCTACTAAATATGTAGAGGCCATTGAGAAGATCCAAAAAATATTCCTTTGGTCTGGTGTGGAGGAGAAAAAGAGGATGCCTCTAATAGGATGGGATTTGGTTTGCAGACCAAAATCCTTGGGGGGATTAGGTCTTAGAAAAATTAGAATGATTAATAAGACTCTTCTTCTAAACAAATATGGAGATCCTTTTTGTTTGATGGAGAATGGAAAGATATCTTAAAAAGTAAATATATGACCAATTGTGTGTCCCTCAAAGCCTTGTTGGATTCTGTCAAAGCCTTGTTGGATCCCCCGTCCTATTCTACCTCATTTTATAGCTTTTAAAAAAGCCTTGTTGGATTCTCCTATTCTACCTCATGTTTAGCTTCTGGAATGACATGATTGTTGGTAGAAAGATTTTGGAATCAGGGGTTGGTTGGCATATTAGAAGCGGTAATGTAGCCAGGTTTTGGGAGGACAAATGGCTTCTTAAGGATCCCCTAATCAAAATTGAAAGATTCAACAAATGGGTTGAGTTTTGCAAAGCAACTTTTGGAGAGTATGTTAAAGATTACTAGAGTGAAGGAGAGTGGGTGGATTTGTGTATGGTCAGCCAAGATTTGGCTCTGCTTCAATCTTCCTTGATGGCTATCAGATTGGCTTAGAATAAGTTGGATTATCATCTTGTCTAGATGGACAACCCATCCGGTAAGTACCTTGTTTCATCGGCTATCTCTCTATTGTCCCTTTCTCAAGCCTCCCCTCCATTCTGGTCTAAAGCATGGATAAAACACTTGACTCTCAAAGTCAACATTTTCTTTTGGATTCTGCTTCAAAATGAGGTGCTCACGATGGATAATCTTTGTAAATGGGGATTACAAATCCCCAATAGATGTTACCTTTACAAAAGTGAGGTAGATTCAACAAACCATTTGTTTCTCCATTGTCTATTTGTTGCTACAATCTGGGGAAAATTTATGGCTCTCTAGAATATTTCTTGGGTGCTCCCCCTATCCATTGAAGATTTCTTCTCATAATGGAAAGCCCCATCTCAAAATCCTTTCATTCGAAGGTTATGGAATTTTATTTTCCCTTATGTTGTTTGGGGTGTGTGGAAAGAACGTAATAACAGACTTTTCAGGGATAAGGAGATGTCAGAGATTAATGTTTTTGAAAAAAAAAAAGGCTAATAAAGGAAAACTTCAATGTTATTCCCCAAAAAAATTTTGACCTTGAGGCTGTGGTGTGCACTCCCTATGATCTAATGATAGCCAATGATTGGAATCTCAAAATGGATGTATCTAAGGCATTCAAGCCAACTAAGAAAGACAGGGAGGGTGTGCACTGGACCTTTCCACCAAGTGGTTGTACTAAAGCCAACTTTGATGGCATTGGAAAGGGCAATCTGGGGATGGCTGGAAGTGGAGGTGTGTTAAGGGACTCAAATGGTAACTTTTCGGTAGCTATGACCATTTCCCTAGGTTCTCAAACCAACCATATGGTAGAGGCTATAGGATCTTTTCAAGTTTCAAATTTAGCACATAATCGTAATATAAAATATTTATGGTTGGAAGGGGATTCCAAAAATATCATTGATTGTATCCTACGTAGGAGCCCCCCCTCCTAGTCTATTAAGAATTGGATTGAAGATGCTAAATCTATCTTAGATAAGTTTGAAAAAGTTAAAATCTCTCACGTCTATAGGGAAGCTAGCAGCGTGGTAGATTACTTTGCGAATGAGGGGGTTAAGTGGGGAGGTTTGAACACATGGCATAATTTTAGGGACTTGGGAGCCAAATTCAAGGCCTTATTAGATTATGATGTTATGCATGGGAAAGAAAAAAATATCTTTAATGATGATAGGGAAAAGGGCTAATTACATCAAAATCAAGAGATTTGATGGGGCCATGTCAAATAACTTAGTTGGTAAGAAAAAGCGGTATGCTTTGTGGGTTCATTGGAATGGCTACGTAAATTTGCAACAGGTTTTCAGCGATGGAAGAGATAGCAGTGAGGTGCATGCGAGTATGGGGGCGATAGGAAAAGGATCAAGCCAAATAGCTACAAAATGCACATGAGGAATGCTAAGGTCTGGAAATAGGTTGTGCATGGTGGTTTGGTTCCATTCCTGGAAAAAAAATATGGACCTAATCCTAAGGCCACTAACTACTTTAAGAAGAACTGGAATAATGGAGAAATTATCCTCTTTGGGAGAAAGGTGAAACTAGATGAGAAAATCATAGGAGAGGTGATTGGAATGTCCACTAAAGGCATGAAATTTTATCGTGATAGAAGGTATTCAGACAAGGTGGTAATCAATTTCCCCAAGAAAGAGAAGGAGAAACTAGAACTAGTCAATGTTTTCAACAGCTATTTCAAAATCAACTCCATCAAGGCGCTTTGGAGAAAGGTGCTCTATGTCAGTATGGAGTATATTACCATAGACGAGAGATTCACTAGAGTTTATGGTTATCATTTTTCTCTCCTTAACCACTTCCGCCATAAGGTACATATTTCTTTGCCTCATTACTTATCCTACTCATTGAGTAATAGTCTTGAGGACCACAAGAAAAATCCTAGAAGATACCCTATTCTTCATCTTGGGCTTATTAGATTGATCTATGAACATTTTTAAAGCCTGTAAGTTTTATCCAAATCCGTTTCCTCCATAGCATCTAAGGACTATGATACAGATAGTGGTGAGTCGAAGAATGATCATTTTAAGCCTAACTAAGAGAGAATTTTTGAAGCCCATCCATCCCCTATCCTTTCTATCAAGAAAACCCAACTTTGTAAACCCCAACACATGAAAGATAACCCTGAGAATTACCCTCACTACCCTGCCCCTTTAAAGAAACCCGCTCTCAAGGGTTCCCTTGCCAATAAGTTGGTTTCCTACTCTGCAAACTCTCTGGAGGACAAATTTGAGAACCTTGAAGCTAGCAGAGACTCTGTTTCTACCCTTCCTGCCTCTTTCAAAGATGATGGAACCGGATTTCCTAGCTCCCATAACCTGGATGATTTCAACCTCATTTTAGATCAGAATCAATCTGGAGATATCCTTGCCTCTGCTAGAAGTGGCATTGGTGATATTTTTAGGGTTATGAAATGGGCCTATCAAGAAATCAATGATCTTAATCTCAGAAATAGGGTTCTAAATAGAAAGTTGGAGGAAATGGAACTAAAGTTATTAGCTCTTAACAATGAAGAAGGAAAATAGAAAAAGAACAATATAGGGACGAGAGATGATGACATTGAGGACAAGTATAAGACTCTGAAAGTTGAAATTGTTATAATAAAAAACAATATGAAAATTGTTGTGGAATAGAACCATAGAATTGCAAGGCACAATGTCATTATCATTAATGGAATGTCTAAAAAGTTGGAGAAGTCACAATAGGGCTCGCTAGTTGTTGACCTGGAAAAGGACAAGGATAAGAGCAAGAATGAGGACCAAGGAGTATCGAAGAGGAACCATGCTAACCTTAAGAGGAAAGCACCTCCTACTTCCCAGATGGTCCAAATCTTAAAGAGGGCGATTCAGGAGATGAACAACATGGAAGTTGAGACAACGAAATTTTTAAAGTCCCAAGCTTAGTTGCTACTAGTGTTTTGTCTGGTCTTTTCGGGGTCTTTTTTCTGGCCCTTGCTGGCCTTTTTTTGGTGGGTGTTGCTTTTTTTTTTATAATGTCCTCTCTATAGCCTCTTTGTTTCTAGGTTCTTTGATGATTTATCTCTTTTATTTGTAAACTTTGTGGTGTCGGGTCCCTATAAAACCCATTTTCTCCTCTTTCAAAAACTCATCTTGATGGAAGACAATATCAATATTGATGGCATTCATGCATTGAATAGGGTTGTTACATCATTTGGTTGTGCACTAGGAAGGACCACTACTTGTAAAGAATTTTGAAGCATGCTATGGTAATTAGGTGATACTTGAATGAGATCCCATAAAGAAATCTTAGCAAGAGTATTGTGAAGTTCTTGCACAAGATCATACTCCTTTCCACTATTCAAAGGAAAATAAGGAGCACTAGGCAAGATAGGTTGAGGAAGTGGTAATGAAGTAGGTATGGTTTGTGGTTTTCTATTGTTCCTTGTGTTGTATGTATGAGAAACATTTTGATAATTAGATTGTTGTGAAACCTTGTTACTAGTGAGTTTCCTTGCAAAGTTCAAGATACTTCCAATAGGTTTAGGCTTTCTTTGAGGTGGTCTTATGATAATCACAAGAGTGGTTTGGACTTGCTATTGTTGTGAAGGTGGGTAAATGGTAAGTTGAGGTGTTATTGTATTTACTTCCCTTTGTTTTGTTTTGTTATGATAAACTTTAGAGGATGAGATTCATGAGATGATGTCCTCAAGGTCTTCATCTAACATGTCAAAGTCATAACTACTAAAAGGATTGATGGATATATTAACTTGTAGAAAGAGATTTGACATTGTCAAATAACTATGCTTTTCCCAGGTGTTCTCATTTAGTTTATACTTTTTGTTTTGATATTTTTAGGGTAGTTTATGGTTTCCAATTATTGTAAAATGTAAATTAATCTATGTAACTATGGAATGATATTGGAAATAAAGAAAATGTATATAGATATGAAATTATCCACAACTAAAACATGCAAAAAAAATTCCAATTTGTTTGAATATTTAAGCAAAAAGATAGCTATCTTCAATGTGAAAAACAAATTGTTTCAGAAATATAATTCTCATATTTAATAGCAAAAATAGAAAGCAAAGATAGATACAAAAAGGCTCCCAAAAATATAGCAGAACATTTGTACAAGGATAGGTTTTCCCAAGGGTGAATGGGTCCTTGTTAAAGGTTATGAGAAATGAAAGGTGCTAAGTCAGAGTTACTTTTGGTGTTTTCTATTTTAGGTTGCAAACTATGATTTTTATGATAGATTTTTCCAGTTTCAAGTGTCTTAATGCAAGTTTGACTAGTGACAAATAGTGAATAAAGTGATGACTTTTGGAATGAAATTTTGAATTGAAATTTGAATCTAAATGACTAAAAGACACTCTTGATGCAATACCAATGCAAGAAGTATGCAAAATTAATTTGCAATTTTTTATTTTTTTTATGAATTTAAGTGATGCAAACATGGAAAATTAAACCCTAAATGCATTGCAAAGCACACTAATTTAAATCTAGATATAGGGTTTTGAATGTCTCCAAATCATAATTTAAGATGTGCAATTTCAGGTTCACCAAAATGAAACATAGGAAAATGTGGGAGATGGATAGGAAACCTAAAAATGGGATGTTAAATAAGGGACCTATGCCAAAAGAAAAAATGGGTGTCCACCTAATCACAAATCCACCTTTTCCATGTTCATTAGGAAGAGGGATAGTGCCACAAATGATTAGAATTAACTTGCAACCCATAAGGTGAGTCAACCTTAGGTTTGGACACTATGCTACCTTAACTGCCTTATGACAAAAATGACCAAACACCAGTTACATGGGAGAAGAATAAAAGTGCTTTAGTAATTAAACCTATGAGATCTAACACTTTGAATATGAAGCATTATAATAATACTATTAGAAACAACCATTAACGAGCAGATCTAAGAAGGTAAGAATGGTATGTACCCTGCTCCAAAAGTGGTTTTCAAGCCCTACAATAGGATAGGTTCACCCAAGGGCGAATGAGTCCTTGCATCCCTTTTTGAAAAATCAAAATTTGATCCTATAACCCTCTATCTGCACTCTACTCCTATACTTGCAAATCTTCAATCTCGACCTCAAATCTGTAGCAAAAATTAAAAATTTTGATTTGTTTGTATGGAGGTTTGCCTCGGTCAAACTCCAAATTCGATAATTAAATCTTGATGGAAAGATGAAAATTTGATAAATAATAGTGTGCACAAGCCCTAACCTTAAGTGCATCTAAAGCGTTAAGAGATGAAATGGAAAGAAACCTTATTCAAGTGTGTTAGAATAAGATCTGTAAATGAACATGAAAAATGACAAATCTAACCTAGTTAGGGAGAAGTCAAAACACCCTAATAGATCTGAAATTTGATTATGCCTTGCTTTAGGTAGCTAGTAGAATGAAGATTGAAGATGGGACACTTAGAAAACAAGTCATTAGGCTAGGAAGAATGGCTAGGTGCATGTCCCAAAAAACTAGAATTCATCATGATCCACAATTGGCATCAACCTCCTAATCATAAACAATGCTTGATCTTTCTTGGAACAATGAGCCTGAAGACCTGCAAAAAAAAATGAAATGTTGCTCCAAGATTTCAACCTTGCTTGCTTGAATGTTCTCTCCTTGTTCTTGAGTTCTAATTTTGTGAATATCTTCTCAATCTCCTTGTCAACCTAGTTTTAAATGGTGAAAAGACTAGGATTTATAGGCTTCTTGTCTAATTTTTTGATTATTAAATCTCGATGGACGACCTTTGTAACTTAAATTTTAAACAATAAAATGCTGCCAAAAAAAAATTAAATTAGGATTTTGCACCTAAAGGGGACCCATTGGCCCAAGGGCGAATGGGTCCTGACCTAAATTGTCAAGAATCATTTATTTCGGGGTCCTTAATTCATTAAAGGAATTTGTTTAATGTGTGTTGTGGTGTCAGAAAATGATAAATATAGGCCTAGGGATGCATAATAAAAGGAATTAGGGGTCTATTTTGAAGGGTAAAAGTACATAAATTTTGAGGTCACTAAAATAGGTCTAAATTAAGTGTGAAATTGTACTTTCACTTCTAGAGAGGAGTACAATTTTCTACACTACATGAAGAAACAACTTGATTGTTCATTATGTGCCTATATTTGTTGGAAGAAAAACAATAGAAAAGGAAATTTTACATTCTATTTATAAACTAACCACAGAGAGAGAGAGAGTGAGTGAGTATTGTTGAATTGGTGAGATTTGCTTGCAAACAAAAAAAGAATTCAAACTACTATTGGTCCTAGTTCAACATGTAGCATGATTAGTGCAAACATCTAAAGAGATACAATATTCTATCTTGAAATGTGAGAAAGTAGGAAACAACAACTATATTACACACAAAAGTTGTAACTAGTATAATTACTTTATACATTTATATACAAAAATATTTTCTTACAATTAAAGTTTTTATGTTAGCTACAAGGACTACATGACAAACCAACATGAATCAATATGGACAAGAAAATTTATTCTTCCACCAAGTTACTTGTGAAGGAAAAATCTTGTTATATAAATTTCTTGCTCTAGCTCCCAAATTCTTGCAATTAGATAACTACAAACAATCCCCCTATTTATCTATCAACTTGTTGCCACTTGTGTAACATTCTCAAATTTGTTTGTCCCTTTTTTTTTAACCTTGCTATTATAACACTGCATTTAAATCTTGTACATATTCCTCTTTTATTTTTAAATTCATGAATCACTGTAATAATTGATTTGAAATGTCTAATCTTGACTTAGGAAATTATTTATGTTCTATTAAGATTTTTTTTTTTTTAAACTTCTTGCTTCATATATAGACTTCATGCTATCTAATTATGGACCTTAGAGATTATTAATCCATTGTTTATTTTGCTCCATGTATGTCAGCAATCATCCCTCAACTACCCTCACTACTTATCTTTCTGAAACCTCATGCACATGTTCACTGCAAGTGCCTCACATCAATATCTTAAGACTCTGAAATGTCAGTGAGTTAAAGTGAATCAAGTGAGTCGCACAGATTTACAAATATGATACCCCTAAGAGCCTGACTGGTTCCAAAGACTAGGTAGATTCTCATTTATTAGAGTCAGGAAGTCTGCAGTAGTGAGTATTGTAGATACCCAAATCTCTAGATATCCAACGATGACTGATGGCACATGGAGAAAATTTCTACATGTTTTTGCAGGCTTCCTGGATTCCACAAGTCAATTGTTGACACCCTCAACATGTAGCCTTGTCCACATCAAGCCTTTATACTTGGCATGTGATCGAATGCCCACCCTAACGTGTCCCCCCTTAAATTCTTGGTATTTTGTATCACAAACTTCAATATTCCCAGTCAACCAGGACTTATTGATTTCTTGTATCGAAGGTTAATTAATTCAACCTTCAATGATTTAAGTACCCATGCATTTGAATACACATTGGCTCACCAATTAGTTCATGTCATATGCATTTTTATTGCATCAGATGAAAATATCAGGGACAAATTGGATCTTCTCGAAACATGAATCTGATTGATTTAGAGCACCTACAGTAGATGGTGGACAATTATGTCCTATGCAGAGAGAATCAAATAGGAGCGGCCAAAAACAAGTATTCTTCATTTTGAATATCGTGTTATGACAAATCTTTTTGTCAGATCAATCTAGAAGAATGTGAAAGCCTACACCTATATTCAATGGGCGATTTTCGTGGTGTTAGACTTGATTCCTCAAGTAGTATGAGGATTAATGATACTACAAAAGTCAGAGGGCATACCAAGTCATGTACTTAAACCAAGTATCGCGTATCTTTGTGAAGGGTCTATTTATAAATAGGCTGTAATTCATGTTTGTCTGGCCGGAAGTTTGGGGGAACTATGAAGCTAGAAAATTTGACTTCCCGAATTCAAATAACTTTGTAGAGACTATTTTTGTCTTGTTCATTTGAGTGTAATGATGGTATTTTAGCCAAGCTTTTTTTCTAACTAATATTCTGACCCTAACATATTTATGTTAATACATTTGCTTAGAAGTAGCCTACGCAAATAGTTTGGTGTTTGTCTTCTTCGATAAGGGGGCAAGCTGAACTAGCAGGCAGAGATATGGTATCCATCTTCAAGAGGAAAACTAAAGCTAAAGTTCAGCGGGGCCTTCTGATGCAGCATGGCTGTGTCTGGTGTCAGATGTATAGTAAGAAAGGAAAAAAACAAATTAATTTTCATAATATTAAGAAAGTTTTAGTATTACATGAAGAATGAAGTTGATTTCCAGGCCCTTTTGATAAGATTACAATGATTAATGAAGTTGAATTCCAAAATAAGACTGCAACTATGTGTAAGCAAAACATCTCTAATATCAATATAGAAGGGGAGTTCCAAATCATAATCAATACAATGATAAGGAGAAGCACAATGTGTTAATGTAAATAGTGTCTTTATCTACCTAGTTAGCTAATCACCTATTTAGGATTGATCTATTCACACCTAGCTTAAGTTTACTTAGGTTTCTTTTGCTTTTTGTCTCACTTCATAGCATTGAGACATGCGTCCACACCTATTGACACTTGATCACCCACTTGTCAAGTGAGCTCACAAGTGTCCCACCTATAAAGAGGTAGTCAGTTGTCCAGTCCTACCTTCCTACCTCCTCATCCTTTCTTATATATGCCATCTTTGGATATTGCTCTTGCCTCACCTACATCAACGTCTATCATGACAAATTGTGCAGATATTGATGAGTTGACCTATCCAACTCAATTATCATCATCTGCAGTAGTGTTAGATTCACATCAGTCTAGACATAACCATACATTCATGGTTCCTATGTCTCGAATCTTTTATGGTACCTGACCCATTATATTAGCATTTGTCACACATCAACATTGGCTTGGAGATATTTGAGCATCATTTGAAGGCATCACTGGTATCATTTCAATATTTAGATCATGTGCATCATTCAGAGATGTTCACCTTACTTCTTGCATATTCCTATCTGAAATGGGAAGTCATATTGCACACATTTGTAGTGTTGTTTCCTCTCAAGGGAAGAAATGTTGATCAATGTTCGTGGATCATCTTCAGCAACCAGTGTTGAGCATCTACCAACACTATAGGCATCATTCTGAAGGGAGGTTGCATGGTTTCTCTTCTTCTATCAATTTTGGGAGGAAGCATTTCCTCTCATGGAGTTCATAACTTCACACTTTCTAGAGGGGTCACATGACCTCTCTTTTCTCTCCTATGGAGGGAACATTCATTGTACATTGTGTTAGAAGTAGTCCTTGGGGGGGTCATTATGAGTTCTCAATCTATCACTTCTTTTTCACTTGCATATTCTATTGCATTTGCATCATTCTCTTTTAGAGAGGGGTTTTTATTTCCCACTAGGTTTTTTCTCTTTTACTCCACTTTATGAGATATTTGTACATGAGTACCTAACATGGCCTAGTAGTTGAGACTCATCATTAGTGCATACATTACTCCCTAATTTGTCCTTAAGGGGGGTGTTAGTGTAAATAGTGTCTTTATCTACCTAGTTAGTTAATCACATATCTAGGATTGACCTACTCACACCTAGCTTAAGTTTACTTAGGCTTCTTTTTTTTTGTCTCACTACATAGCATTGAGACATGTGTCCTCATGACTTGAGATGTCTATTGAAACTTTATCACCCACTTGTCAAGTGAGCTCACAAGTGTCCCACCTATAGAGGGGTAGTCAGTAATTTAGTCCTACGTCCCTTCCTCCTCATCTTTGCCTATATATGCAAAGCTTGATCATTGTATCACACTCTTTATTTCATATTTGATAGATATACTACTATGCATATTTTATTCACTTGTGGAAGTTTTTTTATTAAGAAAAATTCAAGAAGGGCCCATACCCATTACATAACAACCATAATGGTAAAAAGTAAACAAATCTCACCAGAGGTGGGACAAAGAAAAAACAAGGAGAACAACAAAGATTTTGACCAGAGCAAAGAATCAAGAAATGGTTTTGGAAGGACCCGAAACCAACAACAACCAATCTAGGAGGTTTGAATCCAAACCTCAACCAAGGCCTCAAAGTTGGATAGGATTGAAGATGCCAATCAACAGGCAAGCTTCCAATCGCATCAACAAAGTTTCTTTTAAACTTGCAAGAAACACCATCCAACCTGGAGTTCTTAGCAAAGGACTTCTCTTTATCAATAATTGTGGGATGCAACACTATAGGAGTACCAACCCTTATCCCTAACATAGGACCCTTACCAATAGCCCCCAAGGAGGACAAAGTCACAATACACTGAACAAAGTTTTCACCATTTTGAGTACTCAATGCAATATTCAAAACTTTAACATGATGAGGCTGGCCCAACACATTAGGATGCAACTAAGCAGTTTCAAAATGAAGTTCATGCACCCAAGTCCCAAGCTTGGAGCAAAGATTGACACTTTTGGGTAGCATAGAACCAAACTCAACCAAGATACAAATCTTACAAAGTAAAAGTTGGATTGATTTTTAGTAACTTTATTTAAGGTAAGGAAATGATCAACAATATTAGCAATATCTTGAAGAATATATTGATCCCAAAATTTTAGAGGGAGCTCAAGGAGACATGCCCAAATAGGCTACAAATTGAGCTTTGTAATGTGAAAGCTAGTAGAATAGCTTTGAAGGTGAAGAAAGGCCTTACCAAAAAACTAGGGACCTTCATGATGAATGTGAGTGTAGTCCTCCAAGGAATGAAAGGAAAAAAACAAGAACTCATTCATTATGGCCATTATGCTAAGATCAAGGGAAGACCAATGCTTAGAAGCCCACCTACAAATAATAACAATATTTGGTCTAAAGCCATAAAATCTCCCAATAAGGGAAGCTTGTAGACCAACCACAATTTTATCAATCCACCCATCAGGAATAGTGAGAGAAGGAGAAAGAGGAGCCCCAATAACTTTGATCACATTTTGGCCAAAAGAGGCCTCTAGAGAAACCCCACCAAAATTAGTAGATCCACAAGGAGGAGGAGATTGAGGCTCCATAGAATGGAGAATCCCCACAACACAATCCTATTGCAGCCCACAACAAGTAGAACCAAGATCCAAGCCCCCCTCAAGAGAGAGGGAAGGCTTAGAAACTTCCATCAAAACAAAATTAAGGCAAGGTAGTTCAAGCAAAGGGCAAGCCAATGATAGAGGAAGGTGGATCTTGGGAGGGGGCAGCAAAAAGCCCCTCTTAATAGAAAACCCATCATGAACAAGCTTGAGAGAACCCTTGCCAATCAAGCCCCTATGGAGAAGGAGTGAATCCTCCTTGTGACCCATTAGATCATTCTTCTTTGCAAAAAAAAAGAGGATCAACACCAAGCTTGGTTGCCAAGCATGCCTCCAAGAGAATGTCTAGGAGGAGCTCATCATAATCGTTGTACCCAAAAAACTTCGAAGAACCCCTAAACATAGAATACAAATTATCAACAAAAACAGAGTCGCCACTAACAAAGCTAAGAGATTCAACTAATGCAACCAAATCTATAGAAGAACCACCAAAGTCCTTGCCCTCTTCTTCATCGGTTGCACCATCGCCATCACCATCCTCAGCATTGCCTTCACCATCACCCAAGTTGGAGCTTGAAGGCATCATCACTAAAGCCTTCATCGTTGGAGCTAGGGTTTCCGCCTATATGCTCCTCATCACTTCTCAAATTCTTTTTGGAAGTTATTTCATGCTCTTGCATCTTGACATTCTCCAACACAACGAACTAGAAGCTAAATGAAATCCTAGACCTTATTGGCCTACTCCTTGATAATTTGAGAAATTTCTCAACTTTGCCACTTTGACCAAAGAAGCAAGTTCCATATAGAAAACATACTAGAAAACTTCACCATTGATTAGGAGGAGACCATCGTGGTGGACTATTCACACGCGTGGGGTGGCATCGATAACCATGAATTGCTAGGAAATATTCCATTCTGGTACCTTGGATTAATAGCACCGACTTTTGTGACGACAGCTCTCATGCAGATCCTAAATAGATATGTTTATCATTCCCTACGGATTAATATGTCAACAACATCTCACTAGAGTCAACAAGCAGGGAAGAAAGATTAATCCTATCTAATAGGCATGAATGCACCTCTTATTCGCTTGATGGACATCCCAAGAATATCTTTTGTATTAGCTTGGACTATGGCGTGAAAGGCATTTGTGCCATAATTGGAAACAAATAAATAGTTGGAGTACCTAGAGATTCATCAGCACGATCATGTTTACATGGAAGTGCTTCTATCAAATTTTGCTAACATATTGCAATGGAAGATATATACAAAGTTGTTTACGCTAAATTACATCCGAAAGAAACATAGGAAGTATGCGATGGTGGCCATCAAAGGACAGAAAGTCTCCAAAAGTAGTGAATTGAAATTACATAAGAGGGGCATCCCCATCGAAGCATTGGAAAACAATACCACAATGAAGAAAGATACTAAGAAGTTCAGGAAGGCCTTAGCCACCAGCACCATCAGTAAGTTTTGGAAGTATATGGAAAAGAATGGGCTGTTGCTAACAAAGGAACAGAGCTCCTCAAAAAAGTACCGGAGTTAGCAGATGCTTATCTATACATCCTCCATAATAATTACAGGGGAGGATAATGATGAGCAATTGAATACGAGTATTTCTAAGGTGGAATGCCTAAGGTTTTACACCTCCAAGGTTGAACCTATTTATGGGTTGATTTTGTTTGTGTATTGTTAATTTTAATTAGATGGAGTGGATATGACCATTCATGTGATTCCCTCAGGCTGCGATGCTTCATGTTGACCAAGATTTCTAGTTGTATGAATGTTTGCTTTGTGTTTATGAGTGGATCTCACTAAGCCAACATTTGGTTATCTTCCTATTTATTTTCTCTCTTCTTTCCCATAGTATTTCCTTTTTATATGCCCTTCTCTTTTATCTTTCTTTATTTGTGCATAGATTAGGATGGTTTACTTTTAAATTAGTTTTTGTATGCTCTATTTTATCGTGTTTGGTCATTTGTGTTGCAGTCAAGATTTACGACATTAACCTATATAAATATGGTTCTCTTGCAAGGAAAAACTAAAATCTATCTTTGCATGCAATCGACTCTAAGGCTTTAAAATATCATCATTAATTTTAGACCTATTGTTAAATTGAATTACTATACTTGTGTAGCTAAGACTTCGTAAACCCAATACTTGGTTCTCCATCTCTTGAGTTGGTCAACTTGCATGTCAAGTGATCCATAAATAGAATGCCACACAAAAGAGGTCATACTATGTGTTTTTCTTGATTAGTGCAAACATCTAAAGAGATTAAAATATTATATCTTGAAATGAATGAGAAAGTAGGAAACAACTATATTACACACACATAAGTTGTAACTACCATAATTACTCTAATATACATTTATATGCAGAAATATTTGCTTACAATTAAACTTCTCATGTTAGCTACAAGGACTACATGATAAACCAACAAGAATCAATGTGGACAAGAAAATTTATTCTTCCACCAAGTTACTTGTGAAGGAAAAATCTTGTTATATAAATTTCTTGATCTAGCTCCCAAATTTTTTCAATTAGATAACTACAAACAATCCCCCTATTTATCTATCAAATTGTTGCCACTTGTGTAACATTGCCAAATTTATTAAGCACGCTTTCTAAACCTTCTGATTATAACACTTCATTTAAATCTTGTACATATTCCTCTTTTATTTTTAAATCCATGGATCACTGTAATAATTGATTTGAGATGTCTAATCTTGACTCAGAAAATTATTTGTGTTTTCTAAGATTTTTTTTTAAACTTCTTCTTTATATATAGACTTCATGCTATCTAATTATCACTACTACATGAAGGGGCTTTCAAGACATTAATTTAAGACAAAATATAAATTTGTCTTAAATATATATTTTATATTTAAATTATATTTTCAATTTTCTAATTTTTAATTTTTTAATTTCCCTCCCTTCGTTCATTTTCCCTCCCTCATTCCACATGCATTTTCATTTTGGAGGAAAAAAATCAAATGAGTAGCAAGTAGCAATTCTCTGCAACCACATTTTGCATACTGAGCTCAAGAATCCGATAATTCTAGAACTCCAATATTTTTAGATCTACTTTGCATTTATTGTAAATAGATTAAAGCAACAGCTGTGGAGAGGTTGATTTAACCCTAGGGCGAATTTTTGTTCATCATAGTTTTGGGCTTTAAAAAGAAAGTGAATGCGGAGCAAACCCTATGAAAGATCCATTGGAATTTTAGCGATCCGAAGAAAATGTCAGGATTTGAGGGAGAATATTTGTGAAAAAATGGCGGAGGTTTTTCTATCTAGAAGTCGGCCTAGAGAGGGGCAGTGATGATTGATATAGCTGTTAGGTTTGGAGGTGGAATTCGTTGTGTTTGAAGTGGCATGCGAAGGTTTTGAGGTGAGGAATATGGAGGATTTGAGGTGAGGAATGCAGAAAATAATTTGAAGTCCACACCTTTTTATTGTTGTAGGGTTTGAATTTTAAGGTGTATAATTACATTTGTCTTTAATTTGAATATTTCATTCTTTTACCTAGGGCCCTAGGCCTTTCTAGAGCTATTACCATATTTGTATGCTAATTATATAACCTGCAACTTTGTTTACATATTTGTTGCAACATGCAGGTTTGGTGGAAACGTGATGGATGTGTAGCTTTTGAAAAACAAATACCAGAACGAAAAATCACTAAAGATGGCATTAAGAAACGGTATGCATTTTAAGCTCACATTATTCAATGTTAACATCTTGTTGGAGGACCCGGGCTTGTCTGGCATCTTGTTGTTAGTTGGTTTCCCCTGTGTTGTGTTGTAGCAAGTTATTATATGGTGTCTTATTATTGGCGAGATTATGGTTGAAGTGCTGATCTATAATTTTGTCTGGATGGAGGCCAAGCTTTTCTATGGCTGTTTAGTTTGATTGAATAGTAGTTTTCAAAGGCCTCTTGATTCCATATTTTCATTTTGGACTTTGAATGGGTGATTCTACCCATGAATTTATACTTTTCATGCTTTGTGATTAATGCTGCTGTCTTTCCACCATTGCTACACTTTTGTTGGGAATTGAGGATCTGTGAACCTAGCATTTCAAATATGAACTATTTTTTGTTTGCAGCTGCATTGTTGGACTGATTTTTAACTGCATCGGCGAATGGTTTGATAGGGTGGCATCTGTGGCTTTGGCTTGAAGTTTCAAATTGGGTGTTACCCATTCATCAGAAATGACAACTCTTAACTATTTTTTCAGCATTGTAATGTTTTCCTTTTCACTTGTTGGTACATGTGAGCCATGACACCGTCCTTAAGTGAACTTTAGGTCAATTAGTTGGCTCATAGAGATTAAATCAATCAAAGCATATGCTATATTTCACCCCCTTTTTTTTTGTTTCAGGGATTTAATTGTATTGAAACCCACATTAGGATGACTACAATCTAGATTACCATACGCTTAATTCTGTAATTGGTGGAGTTCTTTGTAGCAGTTATGTCATTAGGGTGGAATATATAACTCTACAATCTATAGAATTGTTTGGAGCTCATGTGAATAGAAATTTGCAGCTAGCTGTGAAGGATGGTAGTGATGTAGATCCAATGCAACTTCCTCCTCCAATAACAAATAAGCATGCATACACATTGCAATGTGTGCCTCACGAAGTATTCTCTTGCTAATTCTTGCAATCATTCTTCTGCAAGCAAAATTTAGTATTAGAGCCATTGAAGACTTATCAAGTCTGGTGCAGCGACGAAGACCTAGATGGGTATGCTAGAGCAAGATCTAGATAGTTTTTTGGATGCAGAAAATGTTGTGTAGGAAGGATGTCATTCAAGGTAGGCCCAAATTATGGGAGGAACAAATAGGGGTACGGCCAGCCACAGAAATAAAATCATAGATCGATGTGCATGTTGGCCATGACAATCAGGGGCTGATAGACAATAGAACGTAGAATAGGGACAACCATTCATTTGTAGAAACTTGCATTTGCACAATAAACTGCAGGGGTAGAGTGCATAAAACGTGTGCAGAAAGCCTATCAGTCAGCTGTTGGGTTCAGTGATAAGGTTCACATCTTTTTCTAAAATAACAATTCACATGTTTTTCTAAGATCTATTATTTTAGTTTCACATTTTTTAGACCTCTCATTTCTAGAATTATTGTATGCAAAAGTACATCCATTTCCAAAAATTGCAATGCAATGTCCTGTAATTTAACACTAGTCAGTCCAAAAACATCTTGATAAACCCTTATAACAATCTCAATTTACTGTTTTAGATGTATAATTGAAAACTTATTCTTGTTTTTCTATCAAACATGTTTAACATTTAAAACCTAGTACTTCCTGAAGCACACAAATTAACCCTCCAAAATTTTAATATCTGGAGTCACAACATACTCACCATTGTTGGGTATCAAGATTGGGAGAATATAATCCTCAACATGGAAACAAGACCTCTTACAAATATTGATAATTTTGATAAATGCCAAGGAAATCCCATTTGTTGTTAAAAGTGTTTGTATTTGATGATTTGATATTACAAGTTTGGAATACCTCTTATGTTTGCAATCTTAGGAAAGTCTAAAAGATAAATATCAAACCTAAGAAAGAGGTAAGAGTCTGGTTCTATAAATTCTGTTGTTTTCCACAAAGTTGAGTGAGGGTGGATCCTTGTTTGAGCATCTTCTTATGCTGAAAGACATAAGAGACCAACACTTTGCCATCAACAAAAGGGTGGATGAGCATGATTGGTTGCTCTAATCATCAATAGTTTGCCACTTTCCTTTAAATTTGTGGAGTTGTTGTATCCGATAGCAGAGAGTCACACTCTTACATTTGAAAAAGTCAGTTTGTATTTGCTACAAAAGGACAAAGACATGCACTAATGGAAGAATCCAATTCTTAACAGTTTGATAGTGCACTTGCTGAACAACATAAGGGAAAAATAAAAAATGAGAAAACTTCAACTTTTGAGTCACAAATATTAAACACAATGTCAAATGTTTCTCCTATCAAAGTCATGAATGTCAAGGAGTGTTGGAAACTATAATATATTCTGTCCCTCAATATCAAGATGATACCGACTCAAGTTAATGTGGTAGCAATTGACATTTATAAAAATGTCAATCCATATCCTCTTCCTATGAATGGATACCCATTAGAATACTCTAGTGGAGGAGTACCCTGTAACCCAGAAATAACCTTGGTCATGCTTATTACTAGCTCTCTGTCTTCATTGTAGCTCTCATAGCAACATCCCCACCTTGGATCTCTGCACACCTACATATGACTTCTTTATCAAAATATTCATGTCATAAGGATATAATTCTGCTGAGTTTTAGAGTCTCAGTTTAGATAGAATAGATTACAGTAAAATTTAGTCAAGATTTCTGCAAGATACATTCCATTACATCATTTTCTGTAACTGATTTAGTTTAAGTGTCATTTATCACCAATATATATTAATATGGTATTTGCAAATACCAAATTTGAATACTCTCAAACACCTTTGATATATGTATAGACTATATCCGCACGTGATTAGTGAGGAAATTTAATGGTCTACATAAATTATGAGATTTTTTTTTAAAGGGTTTGGGTCCTGTAAAAATCAACTTATTTTAATAAAAAACATAAAAAAATTAGAAGTGAAAGCTGTTTCACTTTGTTGAAATATGATTTGGATTATAATTGTCTTTTTTTTTAATACATAATGCTCTCATTTATTACTATGGACTAAAAATATTATGTGTATTTTTATTGAAATAATTGAGTCTGATAATTGTAAATATTGTAGTTTACAAGATTGATAGAAATCAATAAATGAAAGAGCACATTTCGGTCATTTGTTAGACGCAATTCATGTTATTTTGTCAATTTACATATTGGTAGATGGCATTAATTTGTGTTGGTAAGGGTGTGCCTGCTTTTGTTGTTTGACAGAACTATTTTGTTATTTATAATTGAGATACGTTTTTCATTTGCTTGAACAAACAAATTGCAGGATGTTAATAGATGGGGAGATGCGTTTCTATCAATTGATGGTTGGATTGCATTGATTTATATTCAAAGGGAACATTGTTTTTCTTATATTAGTTGAGAGAATCCAAATAAATAAATTCTATATTACATGTTAGTTTGCTGTTTTTGAGTCTGGTATCTTGGTTTTTTAAGTTCATTAGATAATCAAATAAAGTGCATATTTTAGATAGATTTTTAAATTTGATTATTTTTGTGATTTTTAGGAGGAAGTATTTGATGTTGTTGGATTTATATGCTTGAGAATTGTTTGGCTGACAACAATAGTTGCATGCTTGCATATGGGCAGGTACGTTGGTGAACTCTCATTTGGAATACTAAATTTTTGCCAATAAAAATTAATATTCCAGTCTATTTATTTTATCTTTAAATGAGCTTAGATATTTTCAAAAGAATAAGTTACACCTAATATAAAATAAAATTACAATAGAGAACAATTTAACTTCCCAAATTTTATACCAACTAGAAATCTATTTCCACAACTGTAATTGAACTGTCTTTTCTTCTAGTTAACAGTGCCTTCTATAACAATATAGTCAATTATCTATTTGATGTAAGAAATGATTAATGATTATCACAGTTTTAATTTTCATTGAAGGGATAATTACCGTTTGGAAGCAGATTTGTATAGATAGCCTATCTGGGAAGAATTCAAAGTTCTTCCAGAGCTCATGACCTAACACTTCACCTCACAATGAAGAAAGTGTCTATTTATCCATACTGAAGTATATCTTTAACTTTCGTGCAAAAATTAGGTCCCAATCAGGCTTGAAATTTGATGTTCAATTTAAATGTTTTCAAGACATAGTTGAATATCTTTTGCAACCAATATCTTTTGCAACCAAAACTTTTGATAAATGTTTAATAGAATGAAAAACATTTAAACACAAATTCAGTGAAAGGGCTATTTTAATTCTAAACTGGAGATTAGGATGTGAGAATTCAGTCTCTACAAATACATATGTGAAGCTGTCTCCAAAGTGCAAATAAAGTTTTGAGAAATTCACTGCCAGAAGTTTATTTGAAACAAGTTACAATTTATCATCAAATTTTAAGCTTAGTCATAAATTTAGAAATCTTTGGTAAAGAATTGTGATAGGAATAATGCCCATGGTTGGCATGTCGCATCCCGCCCAACTTGAATTTTTTTCACCTTTGGAAAGCTGACAAGCTCACTATTGTTTTTTTATGTTCAATTCCAATCCATTATGAGTGATATTCAATAAAATATACCCTTGTCGAGAATTGAAGCATCTAGGTTTGGCCTTTTGTTCTCTATGTCACTTTTGCCAAAAGTTTTATTTATGCAACTTGTCCAATTTTTGGATTTTCAAAGACAACAAGGTTCTCATGGCATTGCATGTATGCATGTTAAAAGTATTTTTGATATTGACCTAAATATACGTCGAAACAAAAATATTAAATATTCAAATATTAAGTTTATAAATAATTTAACTGAAATGGAAACCTTAGCATTGCATGCATACATTTTTATATACCAATCTGATATTCTCTTATATTGACCAAACTTGGAAGGTCTACACTGAAACAAGAATATCACACATTCAATGATTAAAATTTAAACCCAACTCAAAATAACTTAACACAATGCTTGAAGTATTACTTAACATCACTTAACCATTATAAAATAATATGAACATTTGCATTCTCTTCCTTGTGAATATTTTGAGTTGGATATGCCGCACATTGAGTCAAAGACTTAAATTGCAGTAAAAGAAAGTTGTGTTTGATTGACTATTCTTCAAGTATATACAGTTGTTTAAGTCAATCCATAGGCAGGGAAGGGTAGGGAAAAGGGAGGAGAATCAAAGGCATTGAATAAGATATCCAATCAGCTCATCGCATAGGTTATAATTAAGAAAAACAAGAAGCTACCGCCCTCTAAGGGAGGTGGGGCTAGATTGCTCTTACTGTTTTTTTAGAAGGGTAGACAAGGCTTTGAGAGAGAAAAGGGAGGTATGTAAATCTATCTCATGTGACCCACAACTAGAGAGCGGTCCTTGCAGCTAAACATAATGGATGCAACGATAGACTCATAGGCCCAACAACATGTGGAGGAAACTACACATAGAGCTCTAATAAAAAATCAGTGAGATCTGTCCCACTTTCAAATTGCCTTTATCCCTCAGCCATGCGACAGTTAAATCCATGTAGCTCACCAAAAAACAGGGCCATACCTTGAGGTAAATCTAGTGCTAGAGAGGTTCCCAATATGAGCTTCTATGTTGGAATCTCATCATTCATCCCTTTCTAAACCTGTCAAATAAAATAAACACAATGCAGAGCTAGTGCCTCCGGTCCTCCTCTCTGTTTTTGAGCCGTTAATTTCTACCAATTGCTCTATGTAGATGAGGGACAAGTGTATATGATGGCTACAAATGAAGCCTATAAGAAGTTAGTCTATCTTTGAATCTGTGAAAACTATGAATGAAGCAGGTAAAGTTCTATGTACATTTTATCTTTATTTCAATAGATGATCTTCATCATTTATGTTTTAGCTTATATTTTTATACTCATACACAATATACTACCTAATGTGTGTGGCCAATATAGCTAGAATGTTTGATTGAAGTCTGAGGCTTTTCTACCTTGGGAAATTGCAGCTTACCTTTTATAATTTCTTCATTGGCATTTGTTTTGTTCTCAGAAAATAAAAATTGTGGTAAAGAATTCTATGCTGCAAATAATTTCAAATACATAATCAAACAATTTCAAAACGGTGTACAAATATAGTTTATGAATAGATTGTTCAGAGCTTTCAAATGATTTATTGGAGCTATTTATTTATCGGTGACTATATTGTCTTCTTCTCATAAGCCCATACAAACACATCCAATCCATTTCTGTCATCATTACACATCCAATCCATTTCTCATTATTATCTGATGTTGATCTTATTGCCAGAAGCTAGGTAACATTAAGAAAGTACACTCATAATGTATTTTAACAAAGGTCCACCTCACCAAAAATCTTAGTGATAACTAATGGGTACCTGTAACTAAAAAAGAAAAGTTCACGCACCCTTGTAGTGATTCATAAAGGTTGACGAGCTTAGAAACCCAAGTTTCTTTTCTTGGCAAGTGGTTGTAGATGAATTATATCCTACAAGTGAGTAGGGATATGGTGGCATGACAGATGTATATGTACCCTATTACAAATCTTGTAGCCCTTCAAACATCTTCGAATTGTGTTTCATTATTGATGTTACTACCTCGGTTAAATATACTTCAAAATTTCTAAGGTTGTAGATATCGTTTAATCCACTATTGATTGCATATTTATGAGGAAAGCACATCTTTCTATAAGTGCAAAACAAATAGGAAGTTTTAAGAGACATACCATTCTTGGAGATCTTGAAGGATTTGATGGTAATCCGAGTGAGATTGTTACTTATCTTATTTTAATTTTTAAAGCCTCCTATAATAGGAAAAAGTTGATAAAATCTCGCATATGTGAAAAGTGCAGGATGAAAGAATAAATGAAAGTCTGAAGTATTTCTCCAAATGTTCTTTTTTGGAGATCTACAATGAAAATTTATAGACCTCTTGGAGCCTACATCAACAAGTTTGCTTGTTTGAATGCAAACTTGAGTTGTCAATATTTTTATCATATGTTTTTCTTGGTAGGGGTTTACTAGGGACTGTAATTCAGACGAATATATGATATTACAATTTCAAATCATTTTATCTCTTGATATTTAGGTAAAGAGAGGACCACAAGAGGTATATTTGTGGAAAATTTTACTGAAGTACATGTGATGTCTGTCCAAGATGCAATTACACTGCTACATAAGGTACTTTGCTAATTGCTAAACTCCTTATTCTTTTGCCTATATTGAACTATTATTCGACAATGTTCTTGCATGATCATGCCATTTAGATTCCACATAGTTTATTGTTTTTTAGTTTTCTTAAAATAGAAGGAAATTTGACCATTTAAAGCTAATGCAGGGCACTGCAAACAAGAAAGTTGATGCTACAATCATGAACAAAGAAAGCACCCATTCACACAGTAATGTCTAATCTTGTTCCAGTCATTTTGCTTGTCTTTTTTAACCTTCAAAATATTTTTACTAGTTATATCTGAAACATTTTTTTATGTTTCTATAACTATATAATTTGAACACACATTCTTGCATTAGTATTTACCTTCCAATTTCATTTACTTCGAAGTCTCCAAGGTTGCAGAAATGCAGTTTGTACATATTTTATGCACTTTCTGTGGTTCTGAAAATATTTATCATCAAAAATTGCACTGTAAATATGTTACTTTAGAATTCAACAATGGTTAAATCTCATTATAAAATTCAGCTGCGACTTGGTTACTGAATTCATGGCTAGAATTTAGAATTTTTATTTTTATTTCATAAAATTTGATATCCTTTCTTCAACAGGACTCCAGACCATACTAAATGGATCGGTGCATTCCATCAAAAACAAGATTTTATTGATGTTGTGGAGGTATGAAATAGAAAAATGTGGACATTTTAATGATGTTTGACAAGATTTTTCTTCACAAATATTTTTCCTCTTTGAACATGCCAATTCTTTGATAATGAACACGTTTATCATAGTGCTAGCAATTCCTTGGGGAAATTTGTCTGTGACAATATTTTTCAGATTGAAGTTTTGGTTTTGTGTTGGGCTTTGGTCATCTAACAGATTGATTTATATTCATTTGTAATTGTTTTCTACGGTCACATTAGAATTTTGACCCTGGGTCATCAATCTTATTAGCTTGGGATAGTTTAGTTTTCTTGTTTCTCACTGTCCTTGATCTATTTTCTAGAAAAAAATTAATTGATTTGTTTAATTGGATTTATATTGACAAGCTTATCTTTAGGCTGGTTTTGCATTTTGACATCTTGTTCATTTACTTTATGCAGGCCATTTTCAGAGGAGCAGTGAAAGGAAAATTGATTGTCATGTGCCCTTTGCCTCGAGAGAATTCCAAAGTTTCAATTACTTTTTAAGAATATTTAACTGGTTAGTGTTGCATGATTTGGGCAATATGATTAAATGAACAGATCATAGTGAATAAATTGATGGAACATAATGAGAATTTAGTGTTTGTGAAGTTTTTTCAATCTAGGGAAGGAGGACAGACATCTTGAAATTTTCAAGTGTTGTCAACAGCAGTAAATAGTGGTATCAAACCTCTAGTAAAAAGGGTGAAAAGTCAGTGATTTGCTCGAGGAAAAGAGCAGCCACAGTCAGATACAAGAACGAGAGGAAAAAAAGTTGTGTATGCAGAATTAGAGGACAGTTCTCTTTGTCAAATGACAAACCACCATGAGAAGGGACAGTTAGCAAAGCAAGTAATGTTGAAACAATGGAAGGATAGTCATTATAAGGGGAAAATATGCTATGATAGTGGAAAGGCATGATGACTGTCATGAGAAGACAAGTCCTAAAGGATAACAACATGGTATTATAGGGTGTTCTCAGAAGTTCAAAAGGTGAACCAATAGTAGGCTATGTTGAAACTATATACAGTGAATACAGTGGGCAGGCAGAGCATGGCAAATGATTTAAGTATAAGTTGTTCTTGATCAAGAGATGAACATGACTAAACATGCTATGAATCACCATCAAAGGGTGAAAATGCATTGAAGGAGTCTCGTTCAACATCAAGGAGTCCTTTATCTTTTTCCCATCGATACTTATTCAAGAAACATGCCCTATTATCAAGCATAGAGCAATTAAGGCAGTTTCATGGAGCAAAGAGCAGTTAAGAGGAAGATAAGTTCAAGAGAGTGACAAGGATAGCAGTTGAAGAGATATAGGGAGGCAGTTTGCTGATTTGGACAAGAAGTTGAGGGCATTTAGGAGGCAGTTTGAACAGGAATGGACAACTACAAGTATCTAGAGAGGTTGAGAGAAGATTCAAGAGATTTTCCAGCAGTCAAGCAAAGATGAGACCTTTTTCCAGCGACCAAGATAAAGCCAAAAAGTCAGCAACAGTCATGGAGTCATTTAATAGTCTTCGATGCTGTCCTACTTTCTCTCCAACGTAGGATAGCCAAAAAGGAAACTAGGCTCACTTTGTTAGTTAGTTTTTGCAAATTTTTGTGGTGTTGTAAGTTCTGAAAAGTTCTAGAAAACCATTGTACGATAACTCAAAAATCAGTCATATTTTGACTAAAAATAGATGTAATTTTTCAGATTTTGAGAACAAATTAGTCATTTTCACACATGTATAGTTGTAAAACACTTTTTCAGCAATAAATATATAAGTTTCTTCCTTCAAGAAGAACTTGTTTCTATTGTGTGCAGTTGGTAATTGATGTTATTTTTGTGATTTCATGCATGAATCCTTGAATGTATGTCTTCTTTATTTTGTGTAGATGAGGATGATTTTTTAGTACACAGATTGAATTTCTACCATGTTTGGAAAAAAATAAAATAAAATTCCATCAAATAGGAGGACGACGAGAATTTGGAAACGTTGAATGTTGAAAACCACACTAAAAAAATATTTTAAAAAAACTGTTTGTTTTTTTAATACATTTTTTCATAATATTTTTTTAATCCCAACTATTGTCTCTAAAGAGACAAAAATGAAATTGTCTTTAAATAGACAAAAGTGAAATTGTCTCTAAAGAGACAAAAATACTTCTATTTCATATTGTCTTTAGAGAGACAATTTTTAAGACAATAATTTGAGACGCTCGCTTAAAGACAATATTTAAGACAATATACAACCTTTTTTTTGTCTTAAGTTAACACAATTTTTATTCAAAAATTGTCTTAAATCCCCCTCTATATAGTAGTGTATGGACCTTGGAGATTATTAATCCATTGTTTATTTTGCTCCATGTCTGTTAGCAATCATCCCTCAACCACCCTCACTACCTATCTCTCTCAAACCTCATCCACATGTTGACTGCAAGTACCTCACATCAATATCTTAAAGACTCTGAAATGTCAGTGAGTCAAAATGAATTAAGTGACTCGCACAGTTTTACAAAATATTGTACCTCTAAGTGCCTGACTGATCCCAAAGGCTAGGTAGATTCTCATTCATTAGAGTAGGAAGTCTGCAGTAGTGAGTATTGTAGATACCCAAATCTCTAGATATCCCCACGACGACAGATGGCACATGGAGAAATTTCTACACGTCTTTACAGGCTTCCCAGATTCTGCAAATCAGTTGTAGACACCCTCAACATGTGGCCTTGTCCATATCAAGCCTTATACTTGGCATGTGATCGAATGCCTACCCCTTAAATTCTTGATATTTTATATCACAAAACGTCAAAATTCCCAATCAACCATGACTTATTTGATTTCTTGTATCGAAGGTTAATTATTTCAATCTTGAATGCTTTACGTACACATGCATTTGAATACACATTGGCTCACCAGTTAATTCATGTCCACGTAATATCATATGCATTTTTATTGCATCAGGGACAAATTGGATCTTCTTGAAACATGAATCTGGTTGACTTAGAGGGCCTTTAGTAGATGGCAGACAGTTATGTCCTATGCACAGAGAATCAAAGAGGAAAGGACATGAAAATCCAAAAACAAGTATTCTTGATTTTGAATATCATGTTAATGTCAAATCTTCTTCTAGAAGCAAGTGAAAGCCTACAAATATCTTCAATGGCCGATTTTCGTGGTGTTAGACTTGAGTCCTCGAGAAGTATGAGCATTAATTATACAACAGAAGTCAAAGGGCATACCAAGTGATGCAATTAAACCATGTATCACGTATCTTTGTGATATAAATAGGTTGCAATTCATGTTTGTCTGGCCGGAAGTTTGGGGAACTCGGAAGCTAGAAACTTAGAACTCCCGAATTCAAATAACTTTGTAGAGATTCTTTTTATTTTGTTCATTTGAGTGTAATAATTGTATTTTAGCCAAGCTTTGTTTCTAACCAATATTCTGACCCTAACATATTTATGTTAATAAATTTGCTTAGAAGTAGCCTACACAAATAGTTTGGTGTTTGTCTTCTTCGATGAGTGGGCAAGTTGAACTAGCAGGCAGAGATATGGTATCCATCTTCAAGAGGAAAACTAAAGCTAAAGTTCAGCAGTGCCTTTCGATGTAACATGGGTGTGTCTGGTGTCAAAGGAAAACAACAAATTAATTATCATAATATTAAAAAAGTTTCAGTATTACATAAAGAATGAAGTTGAATTTTATGCCCTTCTGATAAGATTATAATGATTAATGAAGTTGAATTCCAAGCTCTTCTAATAAGACTACAATTATGTGTAAGAAAAACATCTATAATATCAACATAGAAGGGGACTTCCAAATCATAATCAATACCATGATAAGGAGAAGCACAATGTGTTAATGTAAATAGGGTCTTTATCTACCTAGTTAGCCAATCACCTATCTAGGATTGATCTATTCAAACCTAGCTTAAGTTTCCTTAGGATTCTTTTGTTTTTTGTCAAGCACTTCATAGCATTGATAGATGATTGTTGCAAGGTGTGTGTCGTTGGTCTCCTTGTGTTGTGCAACACAACACTCGGGTTCATGACATGGCTTAACCACCTCCCATGGATTCATTAACTCTGGTGGTTGTATTGAGCATTAACAGGTCGATCTTTTGGTGGAATGACAACTGTTTGTGTAACAATTGGTATCTGGCTCACGACTTCAAACACTTCGCTTGCACTGGGGGAAATTGTTGCAAGGTGTGCACCCTTGGTCTCCTTGTGTTGTGTAGTGTAGTGCTCAAGTTCGTGGCATGGCTTTACCGCCTCTCATAGATTCATTAACTCTAGTAGTTGTATTGGGCATTAATAGGTCAATCTTCTGGTCGTTTGTGCCATAGTGTCCTCATGACTTGAGAAACCTATTAACACTTAATCACCCACTTGTCAAGTGAGCTCACAAGTGTCCCACCTATAGAGGGGTAGTCAGTAGTTCAGCCCTACCTTCTTACCTCCTCATCCTTTCCTATATATGCCTTCTTTGGATATTGCTCTTGCCTCATCTACATCAACTTCTATCATGACAAATTATGCTAATATTCATGAGTTGACCTATCCAACTCAGTTATCATCATCTATAGCAGTATCAAATTCATATCAATCCAAACATAACCTTGCATTCATGGGCCCTATGTCTAGAATCTTCTATGGTAATTGATCCATCATATCAACATCCATCCCACATTAGCATTGGTTTGGAGATCTTTGAGAATCATTTGAAGGCATGATTTTAGTCTTTGGATCATGTGTATCATTCAAAGACATTCACCTTACTTTCTGCATATTCCTATCCAAAATGGGAAGTCATATTGCACACATTTGTAGTGTTGTTTCTTCCTAAGGGAAGAAATATTGTTCAACATTCATGGATCATCCTCAAGATCTAATGTCAAGCATCTACCAACACTACAAGCATCATTCTAAAGGGAGGCTGCATGGTTTCTCTTCTACTATTAGTTTTGGGAGGAAGCATTTCCTTTCATTGAGTTCATAACTTTACACTTTTTAGGGAGGTCACATGACCTTCTCTCTTTTTTTCTCCTATGGAGGGAACATTCAATGTACAATATGCTAGAAGTAGTCCTTGGGGGGTCATTATGAGTTCTCAATCTATCACTTCTTCTTCACTTGTACATTTTATTCCATTTGCATCATTCTCTTTTAGAGAGGGGTTTTTTATTTCCCACTGGGTTTTTCCTCCTTTACTCCACTTTATGAGATATTTGTACACAAGTACCTAACATGGCCTAGTAGTCAAGACTCATCATTAATGCATACATTACTCCCTAAGTTTCACTTAAGGGGGTATTAGTGTAAATAGTGTCTTTATCTACCTAGTTAGCTAATCACCTATCTAGGATTGACCTACTCACACCTAGCTTAAGTTTACTTAGACTTCTTTTGTTTTTTGTCTCTCTTAATAGCATTGAGACATGTGTCCTCATGACTTGTGCCACCTATTGAAACTTGCTCACCCACTTTTCAAGTATACTCACAAGTGTCCCATCTATTGAGGGGTAGTTAGTAGTATACTCATCCTTGCCTATATATACAAAGCTTGATCATTGTATCAAACACTCTTCATTTCATATTTGATAGACATACTATTATGCATATTTTGTTCACTTGTGGAAGTTGTTTTGATTAAGGTAAATTTTGGAATAGCCCATATTTGTTACAAAACTTCCATAAAGGGTATGTGCAAGATCATGGGGGTCCAAACTAGGCCTCTGGGTGGTGATGAAAATTCAGAAAATCAGAGTTAGGCAACTTGACATAAAAATTTGAATAGGTTATTAGCATAATTTGAAAAATATATAAGAACAAAAGTTGTAGAAAATTGAATGTAGTTTTTAGGATACTAGTCCTTTTTTGGAAAAA